>ML802684.1:67818-100513 GCA_009831015.1 Picea engelmannii | reverse complement strand
AAAAACTATATAAAATCCTTAGAAATTTGAATATTTTTACAAAAATATCGCCAAACATTTATAGTTTGAATATGAAGGATTAGTAAGATTCGCCAAGGTTTCTACATTTTAAAATAAATTTCCATCCTTAAAATCATCCCTGCAATGAACAAGCTTTGATACCATCTGTCACATCCCCACAGGATTCCTACCTGATTCTTGCAATCATGCACCTCTTAAGGGTGCGTGTCACTACAAAGGTTCTCATTTGGTTGTTTGGAAACACCAAGGATACTTCGGTCGGACTATGCCTATTCACCTGTAGCATAACCATACTTTGTTCGAGGCTATAGGCGAGTCACACTCCTACTATGTGCAACTCACTTGTATGTTTAGACAATCGTGTTAACAACTTAACACTTAGTCATTTAAGCTTACATCCATGAACATGTGAAACAAAGAGAACACTTGCAAAACAAACAAGAGACACCTTGATATAGTACGGGCAACATAAGACATGCCTAACACTCGACTGAGTCTTATTATTGTGAAACAATTATAATATGAGCACTACCAGCTTGGTTTACAACTTGGGAAAAGTTGCATGACTTGCCTCACCTCACTAAGACCCTCATACACAGATTCGTCACCCTAAGAATCATCCATCGTAACAAATTTTTCAATTCCTATGGTGCACCTCAGATGTTCACCAACCACAGACTCATCGTCTCTTCTCGGTCACAAGAATTCACACAGACCTACTGTTCCCTCTCATAGCATGCCTCAACCATACTTGCTATAAGACTTCCCCAACTCCAAAGTCACCCTGCCTGTTACTAGACTCAACCCAAAGAAGGTTTCCCCAACTATATCCACTAAATCACCTTAAATAAGCACAAGTCCTCCCATGTGGAGCAACTTGGCCCTGTTGGCATCATAAGTCACTCCTGGATTGTGACAGGAGAAGAGCCCAACGCCCATCAGTTTTATGTCACGATAAGTTTAATGGATGATCAAATGGTTAGAGACCCAGGACATAATCACTCTAGCTCAGGGACCAGGTCTGGTATGTAAAGAACAAAGGCGGTCTTGATCTAACTTCAGTCAGTGGGTTGATTGCAAAATGAGCAGGTGGAATATTTGGTGAGAGGAGTGAGAAAAACTACCTCGAGCAATAGGCCTTTCAACAGTTTGCAGAAGAAAAACTCTAAATGCAAGATCCTCTTGGTTCAGAGTTTCGGGTAACTGAAGGGGTGACTTGACTGGATCCTCCAATTCCAAGTCATTCAGCGTTGAGAAAATCACAAGACTAATTAGAGACAACGCAACTGTTACAGTGATCCAACCTACATCATCCTATAACAGATACAACTCGATTGGATCCTCAAATTCTGAGTTGTTCTAATACAATATGAACAAAGACATGGAAAGAAGTTGACATTCATAAGGCAAGAAGTCTCAGATGTTAATACATAACCAGAATAACCAGTGCTTCATTAAAGATTTTACAATCGGGAGCCTTGCTTAACCATCGATCCTTAAGAAAATACAAAAACTGAGTCTATATACTTAGAAAAATTCGCCTAACAGAGGCGTGCTCGGACCTCCAAGGCATGGCGTCCCTTCAGTCAAACTCGGACGGATATTCTTCGTCAGAGGCCACCTTAACTGCGCATGGCTCCTGCAAGGGGGGTAGCTGAGCCATTAAGTGTCGAGTTAGCATGTGCAGACCTCTCTGGCTAGTCGAGGACTCAACATGGCTTCTTTGGAAAAAATCGACACACAGGATCGTCTCGAGTAGACTGCTTGCTAGATCCTCCATACCTTACACTTAATGAGTGAGGAGAGGTTTCAACCACCCCCTCCCACCTTCATTTACTCCCAGCAAGAACCAAGATTGAGACCGAATAGGATGGAACCTGGAGATCGCGACGATCCCTTCTGTGACTAAACTCGACGCTTTTGGCTCCTCTTGCACAGCTCTTTCTATTTCCCAAGTGATCACGGGCCGTGACCCTGTGTTTATTCTCAAAGGCGCTTTCGGCGTTTCGAGGTTCGTGGATAGGAAGGAGTTGATCCTTGCTCTTCAAAGTCGCGATGAGCGAAATGCCGAGATGGCTTAATTGGGCACCACGCGTCCCTCTCTGATCTGACGGTCCTGAACTCATTCGATGATACTGTGGGCCCGGGTCCTGGACGCTCTCGGCACTTCGCATATCGGGGATATGAAGGAGCTGCTCCTTGTTCTTCGAAGTCGTGATGAGCGAAAAGGTGAGGAGCCTAATCGCGCACCACGTGTCCCTTTTGGATGGACGACTGAGACTGCTCCGTGATACTGCGGGCCCGACTCTGGGCACTTTCGGCGCTTCAGGGATCAGGGTTTCCAGATGTGAGATGACGAGGAACCTTTACCCTTTGAACTCTCGAATATCGATATGCCGACATGACTAGATCTTGTGCCACGCGTCACTGGATCATACGACCCATATTTTGTCTTGAAATATAGGTGTTATCTCTGGCGCTATATCTCAAGTAACTTGGTAGCCCCGAAACCCCGATGACCGTCGATCAGCTCTATAGATGGATCTCGACCGCTGACAACAAAACTTCGCCCGCTCGCTTGAATTGTAACCTGAAATTAGATTTTTCCGTGCTGCGCTTGGGCGCTTCTCGTGCAACCTGCAAACCTGGGTACTTTTGTGCCCAAGACAAAAATTGTTGCTAACATTAGGCTCCATGGGGGATAGAGTCATCCGTGTGATGCTCTAAGAACTCATTTTGCAGCTTCAGTGCCTTCAGTTGGGCTATGGAGTCATTTACTAAGACGAAAAATAAAAATGAAAATAAACAAAGAACCAAAAGGACAATATTTACAAACAAAGGAGCCATCTAAGGCTCAAACAGAACACTTCTTCAGAAAATGCCCATTTACTGGGCTGTTGAAAACCTCCTCACCCTCCAAATCCTGCAACCTGTATGTGTTGTTTGAGAAAACCTCGGAGATTTTGAAGGGCTCGATCCATAGGGCATCAAACTTGTTGTGTTTGCCCTTATCCTGTATGGGTGCATCCCACTTAAGCACCAAATCCCTGATCTCAAACTCTTTCTTCATGACCTTGCTATCAAAAGCCAGTTTGACCTTCTGCTGATGGTCCTGAATTCTATCCATCACCTTCTCTTTGGCCTACTGGACTTCCACCAGTTGATGAACTCTTCTAATCATGTCATCGGGCTCTTCTTGATAATCCTGGAAGAACTTTGCTACAGGAATGGCTAGCTGAGAAGGGAAAATGACATATGCTCCATAAACTAATTGGAAAGGGGAGATGCCTATAGATCTTTTTGTGGTCACTCGATCGGCCCATAGAGTGAATTTCAACTTTGAATCCCAGGCCTTTTTGTTGTCCTCTAATAGTCTTTTGATGATCCTTATCAGGATTTTGTTGGAGGACTCTGCTAAACCATTGCCCTGGGGATAGTATGGGGTGGAGTGAATCAGTTTGATCCCGAATTGCTCACAAAACTTGGCTAACGGCTCAGCCTTGAAAGAGTTTGCGTTATCAGTGACAATCTTGCTTGGGTAGCCGAATCTTGTGATGAGGTCTTCCAGGAATCCAATGATTACCTTGTGGGAAGAACTCCTGGTGGGAATAGCTTCTATCCATTTGGTAAAGAAATACGTGGCAGTTAGGATCCATCTGTGTTGTCCACTAGAAGCAGGGTGGATTTCTCCAGTAAAATCTAGGACCCATTACTGGAAAGGTCCCGAAACAACCACAGGCTTTAAAGGCAAAGACTTGAGTTGTTGTTTTCCTGCAAATCTTTGACATTTGATACAGGCTCCGACCTTTCTGCATACGTCACTGAATACGGTGGGCCAGTAGTATCCAGCCCTAAGGATTTTGTAGGTTGTGGCCTTCCAGAAATGATGCCCTCCACATTGGCTATCGTGAAACTCAACCATGATCCTATCAGCCTCTTGTGGATTCATACATTTCAAAAGCACCCCTAGGGGATATTTCCAATATAAAACTCGATCGACAAGGCAGTATCTGACTGCTTTGAGCTTCAAATCTCTTGCCTTGTTTCTTTGCAGGCCATCTGGAGGCCACAACTCATGTAGAAAATATATGACATCCTTATAACAGGGACATCGAGCCAACGAGGGTTCTGCTTGAGGGTCTATATCAGATAGTTGATCCTGCGGATTTCCTGAGCACTCATTGATGACACCTACCCCCAAAGCTTTGCAATTTGCTTCAGCCAACAACTTAGCTAAACCTTGACCTTTGATTTATTTGGTAGGCCTTATTTCTAAGTCAAACTCAAGGATCTTGGTTATCCACTTACTCCTCCTCCCGTCTATGTCAGGCTGCATAAGAATGTCTTTAACAACTGCCGAGGGGACATAGGAAATGATTTTTGACTACAGGACATAAGTTCTAAAGGTTCTGAGAGACTTTACCAGGGCATAGACCTGCTTCTCCATAATGTCATACCTGACTTCGGCGTCCCTCAGAGCTCTACTAAAATAGGCAATAGGCTGCTCTAGCCCGACCTCGTTTGTCTGTAATAAAACAACAACCACCGTGCCAGGTGAGGCAAAGGAGAAAATAAGGAAATCCTTTGAGTAATCAAGACTGATAAGCACGGGACCTTCAGTCAAGGCCTTCTTTATCTGATCAAAGGAATTTCGAGATTCAACGGTCCACCTTACTTCATTTCCCTTTCTCAACATGACCGTTATAAGTTTTACCACCTCAACAAAGTTAGAAATAAACCTCCTTAGAAAATTAATCTTACCAAGGAAAGACTGGACCTTCTTCCTAGATCTTGGGATTGATAAGGCCTGTATTGCCTCAACTCTGCTAGGATCGATCTTGACTCCTTCGGCTGATACTATGTGACCCAGTAACTTTCCCTCCTTCATGGCAAACAAAGATTTCTTGGGATTCAATGAAATGCCAAAACTCTTGCATTTCAGAAAAACCTTCTTGAGATGACAATAGTGTTCTTTATCAGTTTGGGAAAAGACTGTTATGTCATGCAGGTAGATGAACACAAACTTATCCCTTTCCCCAACGAAAGCTATGTCCATGGCACGTTGAAACGTTGCCCCTGCATTCATCAATCCAAAAGGCATTTTGGCATACATGAATGTGCCCCATGGAGTGGTAAATGTCGTCTTTTCCCTGTCCTCAGGCATAACAAAGATTTGATTGTAGCCAAAGAAGCCATCGATCATGGAAATCCTGGATGCTCCTATTAGCCTCTGCAATATATGTTCCATTTTTGGTAAGGGGTAATTGTCCTTTCGTGAGCTCCTGTTAAGGTTTCTAAAATCTACACAGAGTCTGATTTCTCCATTCTTCTTCTTTACTGGGACCAAGTTGGCCACCCACTCTGAATATCTCAGTGGCACGATGATCTGGGCTTGTAGCATCTTCTTCACTTCTCTTTCTATGATAAGCAACAACATGGGATTGATCTGTCTTAGCTTCTGCCTAAATGGTGTTGCCTGCTTTTTCAATGGGATTTTATGCTCAATGACAGAAGTGTCATATGTTTTGAGATCTTCATAGGTCCAAGAAAAAACATCAGCAAACTCCCTCAATAGTTCAACGTATTCATCCCTCTGCTCCTCTGTCAGACTTTTGGACAATTTGACAAACTTGGGTTCATTCTCAGTGCCAATGTTGCACTAAGTTGTATCAGCATCATCCTCTGAGATGTCCCTCTTTAATGCCACATCATTTCTATCAAAGAGCCTTTCCAAAGGAACCAGTCCCCTTGGAATATGATTGATGGGCAGTTGCACAATGTTACGCTCTGCAATCTGATTTAGAAAATTACCCCCATCAATCTTTTCTTCAGAGACAGAGTCTTGGTCAATATGCATCTCTAAAAATTCTTGGACAGTCTCCAAGAATATTTTGATCTCAAGATCATCTTCAAACACCTTCCAATGTTTGACATTGTCAGGTATGGAGGGCCTGTATTTTACTTCCACATCGTATCTAAATTTGGGTGGCAAGGGCACTTTGAAATTGCTTGCTAGTGTAGCCAAGGAATCTGCCACTGCGTTCTTCTCTCTTGGGATGAAAGAAATGTTAAATGCTGAGAAGAAACTGTCAATTAGGTCCCATACCTCATTTCTGTAACTCCTGAATTGAGGATGCTTAGCCTGATAAGCATTTATGATCTGCTGGACTACCAATTCCGCATCTCCAAACACTACTACCTCCTGAATTCCCATGTCCTTTGCAGCTCTTAGTCCTAGAACAAGAGCCTCATAGTCTGCCACATTGTTGGTAGCTTCAAATTCGAGCTTGTATGACAGAGATATGGTTTCCTGAACAGGTGACACAAAAAATACCCCAGCACCAGCGCCTTCCCTGGAAAGGGCTCCATCAAAAAACATTTTCCAGATGGGGGTGATGGAGGGAGGAAATCCATGAGAAGTGGTGGGTTTCTTTCTGAGTTTTAGGGGAGGCTCGGGAGCATTAGTGAATTGTAGTAAACTAGAACCTAAATCAGTGTTTAGGGCGAAAATGGGATGGTTGGTAGGAGTGGCTTCGTCACTGATTATATAGGCCAGCTAGGCTCCTCTGTATAGTCTCCTATGTTCTCCTCCAAATAATGGAATAGTAGCATAGGTTAGGTCCATCTGCAAAGTCCCCCCCAGTCTTTTTATCCAAGACCTTGATAACAACATACCGAACTTGGGGGGGACATCAACCACTACAACATCCATGACCACACTCTTCATTGGCAGCTGAAATAAAGAGACCACCAAGTCTTTGATGACTCCAAGACATTGCACTCTCTTTGAATCAAAAGAGTACAAATCATGATAATCCTTTGTCACCTCCAGTCCCAACTCTTCCATGACTATTCTGGGCATAAGGTTGTGGGAAGCTCCTGAATCCATGAGGCAATTATGCAACACTTTATCATGTATGTTTAGGGAGGTGTAGAAGGGAGGGGATGAATCATCTCTGTCTTCCACCATGGGACCTAGGATGATTGTTGGCTTTTCATCTTAGAGATTTATTGAGTCCATGGAAGGCTGGGGGGGCTCAGATTATAACAACTCAGAGAAGCGTTTATTGAACTCTTCCTGTTTAATCAATTCGGTGAAGGGCACAGGGATTCTAATTTTTTGAATTTCATGCTCAAAGTTGAAAGAAGAAGTAAGCTTTGGGATTTCCCTCACTTCAGGAACATGACTTTGGACCATTGGAGAGAGGGGTTGGGCCTTCTTACCTTCATGGTTGTCTGCCACTTCCTTAGCAGGCTTGTCTACTCTAGTGAGTTGTTCAGGAACATCAGGTGCTCCTATCTTTTTCTTGGACCTCAGGTTATACCTGCTTTGGCTGTTGCTAGCCTTGTCTCCCTTGCTAAGTTCATTTAGC
The DNA here is from genome assembly GCA_009831015.1 of Picea engelmannii. Classification (NCBI taxonomy): domain Eukaryota; kingdom Viridiplantae; phylum Streptophyta; class Pinopsida; order Pinales; family Pinaceae; genus Picea; species Picea engelmannii. The sequence goes on along the minus strand of ML802684.1, from coordinate 93,119 downwards.
TGACTATCCATGAGATATTCCTCATACGCTGATTGAGTGAGATGAGGAAAATGAGTAATTTCTACGAAGTAGTGGATTTCGGGACCAAGCCCATATGTTTCCCCTTCTTCCTCATCATCCACAAAATTATTTTGAAAAGGGGGCTGAATTTTCTGGTCTTCTCTATCTCTTCCCCTCTAGTCTCTTTGCATAATTAGGGGAGAAATATTGTTTGGCCTCCTAAAACTTCTTTTGTTTTCAGCATTTTGAGGACCTCTGTATGCTTGCCTCCCCTCCATCTTCATTCTCTCCATCTCTGCAGACAAAGACTTCACCATCTTGGTCAGTTCATCCACTTGAGGGTGAGGCACCGAGGGGCCAGAAGTTGAGGCTTCAGATCTTCCCTTTATCCTATCTGCATCAGTCTTGCTTCTCATCCTATCAGCTGCTAATACGTTATATTCCAACTCTATGGCCGCGTCTTGCATCTGAGCTAGGGAGGTAGCTCTTCTTTCTCTCAATAGAATACAGAAGTCAGGGTCGAATGCACTAGCATAAGAAATTTTGGCAGAGGCTTCTGTGGGCTTTATTTCAGTAGGAATCTTATTATACATCTTATTGAATCTTTTGGAGAAGTCAGAGACGGACTCACCTTCCATCTTCTCAAAGACCCAAACTTTGTCATGTAATACATGAAATCCTTCTTATCTCCCCACTGCCTCAGGAAAGGGCCATCTAGAGCTTCAATTCCAACAATAGATCCAGGGGCCAATCCCCTAAACCATTTCCTCACCTCACCATCCAGGCTCTAGACGAAGACTCTCATCCAGACATCCTCATTTACAATGTTCAGGTTGTCTGCATCACTGTAGAAAGTAGCCAGGTGCTCTTCCGCAGTTATGTCCTCTTCCCCAGTGAACTTGGGCATATATTTAAGGTAATCTCCAGCAGGGAGAGGATTCACAGGTTGAGGTAGGACTAAGGGAGCATATCTGGCAGCTACTATGGCGTCCATTCTATTTAGAGGGGGATTAGTACCAGCCATACGAATATTAGGTGGAGGAGAACTTGGAGGAGAAGGAGTTTGTGAAGGGGCTACTGCGAATGTGTCTCTAAGTGGAATGGGAAACAATAGGGGATTTAGGGAGAAGGATAATGGGCTTAAGTCAACAGATGCTTCTCTTTGTGCAGAAGTGGCAACAGTAACAAGAGGAGGAGTGGTAAAGATAGGAGTGGGGAAATATTCTATGGTCTTGGGTCTACGCCAAAGTACAGCTTCAGGGGAGAGGGGAGTGACAAGGATTTCTCCCTCCAATCCCAGACCAGGAGGGGAAAACTCAGCAGGAACACTCCCGAAATTCAGGAAACGGGAAACCTCAGAAAAAGGTTCGTTAAGAAACCGAGGAGGAGAAAATGGAGTTCCTACAGAAGGAGATGGCGGATTACCTGGTTCGGCGGTGGAAGCTTCTCCTTCAGAGGCCTTTCCTTTTCTGAGAACCACCTCCATATCAGTTTCAGGTGTAGCTAGAGGAAGTTGTGGATGGGACTGCGTGTGTCTTCCTCTGAAAGCCACAATTAACACGACAGGTTCGCCACAGTGGAGTCATCACAATGGAGTAGCCAGGTGCACAGTAGTAATCTTCGAAGGCTCTGATACCTGATGCACCTTCAGAATTAGAGGCTTAATGTCATTCAATCCCGGGGAAAATTTTCAACTTCGTCCCCAACAACGGCACCAGAAATGTTGGCGTCAGAAGTCACTCCTGGATTGTGACAGGAGCAGAGCCCAATGCCCATCAGTTTTATGTCACGATAAGTTTAATGGATGATCAAATGGTTAGAGACCCAGGATGGAATCACTCTAGCTCAGGGACTGGGTCTGGTATGTAAAGAACAAAGGAGGTCTTGATCTAACCTCATTCAGTGGGTTGATTGTAAAATGAGCAGGTGGAAGACTTGGTGAGAGGAGTGAGCAAAACTACCTCGGGGAACTGGCCTTTCAGCAGTGTGCAGAAGAAAAACTCTAAATGCAAGATCCTCTTGGTTTAGAGTTTCGGGTAACTGAAGGGGTCACTTGACTGGATCCTCCAATTCCAAGTCATTCAGCATTGAGAAAATCACAAGACCGATTAGAGACAATGCAACTGTTACAGTGATCCAACCTACATCATCCTATAACAACTACAACTCGATTGGATCCTCCAATTCTGAGCTGTTCTAATATAGTATGAACAAAGACATGGAAAGAAGCTGACATTCATAAGGCAAGAAGTCTCAGATGTTAATACATAACCAGAATAACTAGTGCTTCGTTAAAGATTTTACAATCGGGAGCCTTGCTCAACCATTGATCCTTAACAAAATACAAAAACTGAGTCTATATACTCATAAAAATTCGCCTAACAGAGGTGTGCTCGGACCTCCAAGGCGTGGCGTCCCTTCAGTCAAACTCGGACGGATATTCTTCGTCAGACGCCACATTAACTGCGCATGGCTCCTACAAGGGGGGTAGCTGAGCCATTAAGTGTCGAGTTAGCGTGTGCAGACCTCTCTGGCTAGTCGAGGACTCGGCATGGCTTCTTTGGAAAAAATCGACACATAGGACCGTCTCGGGCAGGCTGCTTGCCAGATCCTCCATACCTTACACTTAATGAGTGAGGAGAGGTTTCAACCACCCCTTCCCACCTTCATTTACTCCCAACAAGAACCAGGATTGAGACCGAATTGGATGGCACCTGGAGATCGCGACAATCCCTTCTGTGACTAAACTCGACGCTTTTGGCCCCTCTTGCACAGCTCTTTCTATTTCCCAAGTGATCACGAGTCGTGACCCTGCACTTATTCTCAAAGGCGCTTTCGATGTTTCGGGGTTCGTGGATAGGAAGGAGATGATCCTTGCTCTTCAAAGTCGCGATGAGCGAAATGCCGAGATGGCTTAATTGGGCACCACGCGTCCCTCTCTGATCTGACGGTCCTGAACTCATTCGACGATACTGTGGGCCCGGGTCCTGGACGCTCTCAGCACTTCGCGTCTCAGGGATATGAAGGAGATGCTCCTTGTGCTTCGAAGTCGCGATGGGAGAAAAGGCGAGGAGCCTAATCGCGCACCACATGTCCCTTTTGGATGGACGACTGAGACTGCTCCGTGATACTGCGGGCCCAACTCTGGGTGCTTTCGACGCTTCGGGGTTCGGGGTTTCGAGATGTGAGATAACGAGGAACCTTTACCCTTCGAATTCTCGAATATTGATATGCCGACGTGACTAGATATTGCACCACGTGTCACTGGATCGAACGACCCAGATTTTGTCTCGAAATATAGGTGCTATCTCTGGCGCTATATCTCGGGTAACTTGGTAGCCCCGAAATCCCGACGACTGTCGATCATCTCTATAGATGGATCTCGGCCGCTGACAACAAAAATTCGCCCGCTCGCTTGACTTGTAACCTGAAATGAGATTTTTCCGTGTTGCGCTTGGGCGCTTCTCGTGCAACCTGCAGACCTGGGTACTTTTGTGCCCAAGACAAAAATTGTTGCTAACAGCCCCCTTAATGGAGTTCGCCCCTCCTTGTCCAAATCTGACGCAAAAACTTAGAGTTGATATTGTCCTCTTCACTTTCTCTATGCCTTCTTGGTTGTGTGCCCTTGCTATTTTATATGGACTCCAAACGTCATCTTCACGAATTGTCACGTCCTCTGGGTATGTTTTCCCCCTTCATGGACCAACACACCCAAACGAACCAATGCACCCCTTTGTAGACCTGATGTGCCAAAATGAACCCATGCGATCGTCAACCTTCACATCCTTTGGGATCAAAATGCCCCCACCTCTTTAGTGTGCCCCTTCTCTTGGTCACTTATGCCCCATGATTTCCCTCATGCTTGGGCAATCCCCTTGGTATGTTTGCACGCCTAAGATTCCCACTTTCCAAACTAGTGTGACTCTTGGGTGCCATAGCAACCCCAAATTCCATCTCCTTGATGACTTGGGTGAGGATGTTTGCGCCCTTCTAGTTGAGTACCTTACAACTTCTACAATCAAGATGGCCAAGAATCATAGATTCCATGATCAGACAAATCACATCAACACAAAGTACCATCTGATTTGACATCACGTAGAGGTAAAGGCCATTCAGTTGATACATTGTTCCACAAGTGAGCAAATTGCAAACATCTTCACTAAAGTGCTTTGAAGAGAAAAGTTTGAAAAGTTCAGAAAGATGAGTGGACTTACAAACACCCTTTTGGATTAAAGGGGAATGTTATATACCTAATTCTTGGGATTATGGTATATTGTAAATATTAATTTACACGAAATATGAAGAGTCATAGGTGAATAGGAAGGGTCATCATACCTCTTAGAATATGAAACCAAAGGTCATCTCTCAATGTATTTAAGTATGCCTCACATTAAAAAAAGTATTCAAAGCATGGAGTTATTCAATCCTAGCATGTCACATGCAAGAGGTCTCAAGTTCGATCCCTAGGCTAGTTACCTCTTTTATGTGTCTCACTAGATGTCCCTATTGGATCACACATGATAATCAATCCTGACAAGTTTACACTTGAACCATATGAAAAATGCAAAGAAGTTCCTAGATATTTCCCCACAAGGTTTTCCTAGAAAAAAAATTAACTATGTTTCTAGCACTAAGATTAACTATAAATTGTGGATAAAAAGTGAGATTAATCCATCCAAAAAAATAATTTTTATAAATCCGTTTATTATCAAATAGAAATTATTGTTTATTATTTTTTATTCTTGCGTTGTGCCATTTTAATGATTGGTCTACCAATGCTCCATCTTGATTATTTTGCACCGATGTTTTGATTACTTATAAAGCACCAAATCTTGTACAAAATTATCTTAGTAGACATCTACAAAAACCTCCTCTATTTAAAAACCTTTGTAAAATATGTTTTTCAAATATTTCCTCTTTTATTTTCAAGTTATGCGTCTTCATTGAACTATCGCAAAATAGGATTACTAGTACTCGTCTATAAGTGGTGCACTAGTGCACCACTTAAGAGCTCGAGCACTATTATTCATAGTTTTCCATAATAAAAGGAAATAAAATTAATAATAATTATCCATTAATTTTTTTTTAAAGATAAAGGAAAAAAATTATGACAAAAATACAAAATCATTCGTAATTAAGAGAAAAAATTTGAGTGCATTAAAATATTTGTGTCAGGTGATATTAAGTTATATGATTTATTTAAAGTATCGGAAAAAAAAACCTTGTTTAGAGAGATTATAAATATAAAATAAATATCCCACCATTTAACCCTATGCATAAATTATTATAATTTGGAAATGAAATATTTTTATCTAAACATCAACCACTTAAATACATAAGTACTAACTGAGTACATTTATTCATCATTTCCATCACCTTCAATTGCTTCCTCATTTGGCATGCCAACAATATTGTTCTTAAAAACATGTATTGTTCTAGGATTGTATTGCAAGAAAAACTGTAAATTCCTATCCAACACATCTTGGTAAAAAAAGACTTAGTTCAAGTATTTTAAAAAAATATATGGATCTTTCTTTTCATCCCTTATTTTTTGGCGTTAATACAAATTAATTCATTGTCATGATGTTCATTCACATTGTTTTGATCAAAGTTACCCCACCACTTATACCTAAAAAGTGTTGATATTATGGTAGCTGCGGGAGGTATTAACCTCCATTCTGACCGTTGACAAGATTAGAATATTCTGGAAGCAAGAAAAGAATTGAATATAACCCTAGAAGAGATGTCAGCTAAAGGAGATAATTAATATGAATTAATTAGCACCCAGAATGAGAAGTCGGCCCTGACAGTCTAGCAGAGGCAGTATAAATATACGAGGTCAGTCTTCACTTTACACACAATTCTCATAATCGCAGAGATACACTTGTGCACACTGCAATTGGGCAGTTTTGTGTGCAAGTCCTGGAGAAGGTGTTGTCGCCAGTTCTAAAGTCTATAGTTTCAGTCTTTCTGGGTTGGAATCTCCGATCATCTTTGGTTACTTCTTTCTTGGTGCATTAGCCTTTCTTGTATATTGATTTGCTACTAGGATTCTTCTCTCTGTCAAGGTCAAGGTGCTCGGGGGTGGCTTCGGCCTATGGTTGGGTGACAATAGTGATATTGTCTATGGTTAAATGAGCACATCTATCATATTCTAATAGATTATGGGCCCACACCTCCTTCATTCAGTCTAACCACTGGAAGGGAGCATAGCCATAAGGATACTAAGCTCGTTGAAGAACTGTCACTGGAGTTTTCTAGCAGGAGCAGTTACTAAAGCACTGTCGCTAGGGTTACTAGCAGGTGCAGTTGCAGAAACCCTAAAACCCTGATCTAACACCTTATGATGGAACACCTCACTGAAGGAGAAGGCATTCAAGTGCACCTTAGTCCAGCGCACCTCTTAGCACTCTCAGAAGGCAAAAACGTCAAAGTTGAAATCTTGGGTCAAAGCTTGACCAATCATCAGTCAACCAAAGTCATGAATGAAAAGACCAGTCATATACACTACTCAACACTCACAAGAACGCTTGAAGATGACATGTGGATAATTGACAGTGGAGCCTCCAGGCATATGACAGGAGATCAAGCCAGACTCTCCAATCTAAATGAAAAGAAGACATCGTACAAGGTAGAGCTTGGAGACAAAAGCACTTACCCAGTCGAAGGAATTAGACAAGCCTCCGTCAAGTTGAAAACATGTAACGATGTTCATTTGAGCAATGTCTTATATGTACCTGGTTTAGAAAAGAAGCTTGTATCCATATCTTGCCTAGAAGACAAAGGAAACAAAATAGCTTTTGTAGATGGAAAAGTGTTATCTTGGCATAAAGACTCCAACATAGAGAATGCTAGGGTTATTGGAACCCGTGAAGGAAATCTATACAGACTACTAGAACAAAAAGATGAATCTCTTATGCATGATGAAGTCAATCCCAATGAACTTTGGCATAGAAGGTACGCTCATATTAACTATCAAGCATTACCCTTCCTTAAAAATATAGTTGAAGGAATACCAGAATTACAGTCTACACATGAAGGAATTTGCAAAGGATGTGCTCTTGGAAAGAATATCAAGAAACCATTCCCAAGCAGCAACAATAGATCTAAGGAGACTCTAGATCTAATACATTCAGAAGTTTGTGGTTTGATGCCAATCAAATCTCTAGGAAGTTCTCTTTACTACGTAATCTTCATAGATGATTAATCAAGAAAGACTTGGTTATATCTCTTGAAGACAAAGGACGAAGTATTCAACAAGTTTCAAGAATTCAAAGAAGAGATAGAGAACCTCACAAACAAGAAAATCAAGACCTTGAGAATAGATAATGGAGTAGAATACACATCCAAGGAATTCGTTGCCCTTTTCAAATCGGCAAGGATTAGGAGGGAGCTGACTATTCCTCATAATCCTCAACAAAATGGTGTAGCAGAAAGGAAGAACACATCTATTGAAAAAACCGTGAAGGCACTACTAAACGATCAAGGTTTATCTATGTATTTATGGGGAGAAGCAGCCATGACAACAATATATGTTCAAAACAGAAGTCTTCATCGCATATTGAAGGATATGACTCCAAAAGAAGCCTTCCCAGGAAAAAAAACTAATGTGGAACACTTAAGAATCTTTGGATGCCCTGTTTAGTTTCACATTCCCTTGGACAAAAGGAATAAATTAGAACCCTCGGGAAAGAAGGGCATATTCGTGGGATATAGTGAATCATCCAAGGCCTATAGAATCTATATCCCAGAACAACATAAGATTGAAGTTAACAGAGATGTGATCTTCAATGAAAATATGGATTTCAAGAAATCCATAGAAGAAACTATAGAAGAAGAAGAGTATAAAGAGCCTATTGAAGAAGGCACATGTCTTCCAGAAAATCAGAATGAAGAAAAAGAACAACTTGATCATCCGATGCAACCATGTGATACCATTGATTCAGACACTATACCCAAAACCAAGAAACGACCATCTTGTCTTGAAGCTACCCTACAAGAAGCAGAAAGACTCAAAGCTCCAAGTGGAACCTTCAGAAAAAGTAAGAAGCCCAAGAGATTCTCCATCTATGTAACATGTATGACAAATCTTCTAGACGAAGAACCTACCACTTTTGAAGAAGTAGTTCAGAAGAAACAATGGAAAGAAGCCATGACAGAAGAACACCAGTCCAACATGAAAAATGATGTATGGGAAATTGTTCCTAGACCTAAAGAAAAATTAGCAGTAACTTCAAAATGGGTCTATAAGATCAAACATGCAGCAGATGGAAGCGTGGACAAATATAAAGCAAGGTTCATAGCTAGAGGGTTCTCCCATAAGGAGGGAGAAGACTATGACGAAACATTTGCTCATGTTGCCAGATATACTTCCATTAGAGCTATCATGTCTCTTGCCGCTTCCGTGGGATGGAGTTTACATCATATGGATGTAAAGACAACTTTCCTCAATGGATCAATCGAAGAAGAAGTATACATTGAACAACCTCAAGGGTTTGAAGTACATTCCAGAGACACTCATGTTTGTAGACTAAATAAAGATTTATATGGATCAAGCAAGCTCCAAGAGCTTGGTATGCCAGAATAGACAATGACCTAATGAGACTTGGTTTCTCCAAAAGTCATGCAGATCCAAATCTTTACTACAAAGTCATGAAGAATGCACCTTTGATTCTATTGCCATATGTCAACGATCTATTCCTAACAGAAGTATGGCAGAAGCATGGTGAAGTATTCCTTGGACAAGGAAAGTATGCAATAAAGATTCTTCAGAAGTTTGGAATGATGGATTGCAAATCCATGGACACTCCTATGACCACATATATAAGAAAAGTAAAAGATTATGATTCTGACCCAGTAGATCCGTCCCTATATCAACAATTGGTTGGATCATTGATGTATTTAGTAAACACTCGGCTAGACATTTGATTTTCCGTAAACACACTAAGCCAGTTCCGGGTGGAACCCATACATGAGCATTGGATAGCTGCAAAGCATGTTCTAAGATATATTCATAGGACACTAAACTATGGTTTAAGATATACTGCATCTAGTGATATACAACTTCATGGATTCACAGATTCAGATTGGGCAGGAAGTGTAGAAGACAGAAAGAGTACTTCAGGGATGTGTTTCAGCTTGGGCTCCGCTATGATATCTTAGGGCAGCAGGAAACAAAATTATATCACACTCAACACAACAGAAGCAGAATATATCGCAGCATGTGAGGCATGTACATAAGCAATATGGCTGAGAAAGTTGATTTCTAGATTATTTGATCAGGTTCCAGATTCAACCATAATACGCTGTGATAATCAAAGTTGTATAAGGCTATAAGAACACCCAGCGTTTCATGAACGGTCGAAAAACATTGAAATCAAATACTACTTTATTCGAGATAAATTCCAGGAAGGAGAAGTGAAGCTCTAGTATATCCCCACAGATGAGCAGACAAAAGATATCCTGACAAAGCCTATGTCCAGAATAAAGTTTGCATATTTCCGAGACAAATTGGGGATCGTGGAAATAACTCCCTTAGCTAAAGGGGAAGAAATGGATCTCCAGGTTGGGAGGGAGCACTAGCATATCTTTGATTTATGGACAATCATTTTCAGCTTTGAAAAATGGTCCAGGATGGACAGTTCCTTTCCAGTTTGAAAAGTGGTTGAGATTTCTGATGGACAATCATTTTCTAGTTCGGAAAATGGTCCAGATCGAATGGTCATTTTCATAATGAAAATGGTTCGATGGATTGTTGATGTACCATAGACATCGATTCCCATTGTGGTCAACATGGGGACTGGTCTAGGATAGTCTCTTTTCTTGACGGTCACTCTCAGTAGTGGTCAAGAAGACTGCTCCGCCTCGTCGGACAGTCATTCTTTCGAAGCTCACAGTTGTGAGTAGTTTCGAAGAATGGTCCATTTTGGAGGTTGGTGCAGGACAATCATTTCCTTAGGAAATGGTTCAGACAGTCATTCCTTAGAGCAGATTCATTCTCTCCAGGTTTCACTTTGTTTAGTGCCAGAGGAATAGCCCAGATAGGTGAATGGTCCAAGTTCAACAATCAGAGACATGCATTCCCTAGGGAAGACTCATTCTCTCCAGGTTGCACTTTGTTTAGTGTCGGAGGAATGGCCCGGATAGGGAATGGTCCAGGATCAGAAATCAAGACAATTATTCTTCCTTGCTTGAGAAGAATAGACCAAATAGACCATCATTGTTTTTCTACTCTGAGGGTAGATGCTCTTCCATATCTCACAGATGTGAGTGGAAGAATGGCCCAGATGACTCAGTTTATATCATAACATTGTTTCTGTGCAGGTTGATATCAGTTGATATGATTAGTATGGAGAATGTATGTCTCCAAATAGTAGAAGTATGCTACTATGGTGGATATGTTCCACTATTTGTGACTGTGTGTCACTGATTGAGTAGTTGTGTACTACTATGGATAAACACAGTTGTGTTCTGTCAGTTGACATTGTACCAAGTGTCATGGAGATTGCCCAGTTGGATAATAATGACGACGCTTGTGATTTAATTAGCATGTGTGGCTATAATGATGCTACCAATTGAATGATTTGTTTGTGCTCAAGACCATTATCAGTTATACCTCCCTAGCTAGGAGGGAGTGTTGATATTATGGTAATTGCAGGAGGTATTAACCTCCATTGTGATCGTTGACAAGTTTAGAATATTCTGGAAGCAAGAAAAGAATTGAATATAACCCTAGAAGAGATGTCGGCTAAAGGAGATAATTAATATGAATTAATTAGCACCCAGAATGAGAAGTCGTCCCTGACAGTCTGGCAGAGGCAATATAAATATAGTCGGTCGGTATTCACTTTACACACAATTCTCAGAATCGTGGAGATACACTTGTGCGCACTGTAGTTGGGCAGTTTTGTGCGCAATTCTTGGAGAAGGTGTTGCCGCCAGTTCTGAAGTCTATAGTTTCGGTCTTTCTGGGTTGGACTCTCTGATCAGCTTTGGTTACTTCTTGCTTGGTGCATTAGCCTTGCTTGGCTATTGATTTGCTACCAGGATTCTTCTCTCTGTCAAGGTCAAGGTGCTCGGGGGTGGCTTCGGCCTATGGTTGGGTGACAATAGTGATATTGTCTATGGTTAAACGAGCACATCCATCATATTCTAACAAAAAGAACAGATTTAAATGAATGAAATTCAACTTACATGATCTCTTGTAGCTTTCCGATGTATCCTATCTTTCTCTCTATTAGGTTCTTCTCATAGAGTCTAGGGTGACTAGATTGGTTGATCTCAAACTCCACCCTACAATCAAATGTGAGATGCCACTATCCCCCTCCTCATTGTGAAAATGGTGTTCAAACACCCACATATATGGAAAGGACATTACCTGCATAATTGCAATCAAAGAGCGTTGTTATAAATATAACAATCATAGGAATAATAACATCACACTATATAGATTAGATGTTAAACATAAAATAATGAAGTGATTATAGGAACTTATTACAATGTCGTTGCAACAAATCCCTATGTTTAGTGCATCTTCTTAGTCACATGGGATCTTGTCGAATGGTTCATATTTGTTCACGATCTCTAATTTCAACCAAATATTGGGATAGGGTATTGGCATAGTATGTTTCAAATGATCAAGATAAGGGGAATTTCTTTCATTCAACCTTACAAATTATTTATTGTCATTCTCCCTCTTTTTTCCCTTCACATAATGCAACTCACCATTGAGTTGCATCCACATTGTATAGAACAAATTTATTAATCCTATCAAATATCTACATACTTGGCTTTATCATGGAATGAAACCAAATATTAAATGAGATGTCCATGTACTACTCACTACCATTTTTTTTTTTCTCTGAAGGCTTGATGTTAAACTAATAAGTCAAAAAATTCCTTACCTTGAAGCTTTCTCCTTCTCCCATTGATTTGTAGCAAATATCAATCTCTATCTTAATGTACTCGCTATAAATAATAGAATAAATTGTGAATTATATATCCCTCTTTAATAGACCCTTCATCTTTCTCCTTTAAAAAACAAAAACTTTCAACCTTTTCATGTACCTCTGCAAGAAGAAAATCCAATGATAAACAATCACTCCAAGTAATTCAACATCAACAACTATGTGAATTAAATATGCATGAAAGTGTATACATAATCTAAACTATTTTAGCATCCAACCATAAACTATTTTAGCATCCAACCATGAAATACTAGTTATATGAGTTTCTTTTGGCACAAACCATGATACACGTGTCAATAATCTAAAAAAAGGCAAATCGAAAGTGAAGGGGAAGTTTAACACAACCTTGTATGAATAAAGGATAATGACAATATAAAACAGTTTGAAATTAATTGAACATAATTAGTATGACTACACCAATAAAGCATTGTCTATGTAAAACTATTAAACAAAGAGTAGCATACAATCCACATAGCCTTAAAAGATTAAGTGGTCATGTGATTTTAGGTCTTACAATTTACCTTCCATTCAATTTACCTAATATTTGACTATGCTCACATCCAACATTACCTTCTTTGCTAAAACTAAATATATTTGTTCAAAATATATAGGATATCCTCTTCTATAAAACTCCATGAGTTCTCACCTTTTATTATATGTTTTTGTGTGGGAAAATATTGTCTTTTACTATTTTAAGCCATAAGATTTCTCATATATGTCAATGTGCCACCTTTATGAGTCTGTGCCACTTTTATTTGTCAGAATTTACAAATTTGTTTAAAAAATAAGTAATATTAAATTAGATGATTTGTCAATTAATCGGTTATTACAATTATTTCAGTGCATTCAAGAACCTTATTGCAGTCATAATAATTATTTCACTGTATTTGAGAACCTCTCTATCCTAGCCATTTGTGTCTATTTTTGGTACACCCAAACAAGGAGGAAGCCCCTACCAAAGGAGGTAGTTTCATAGCACTTGACTTGTTGGTAGTTTCATTTTCACCACAGCCAGCGTCATAACAACATCGTGCATATACGCTACCAGCTGCGAGGATTTTCTTACAATCCATTTCGAGATTTTATGAATATCTTGGACAACACCGAGATTGAACATTTTTATCTATTTTTTTAATATTTTCTTTTTTCTATTTTAATTTTACATGTAAATAGTTCGTCTCAGTCGGATAATAATTTATCTACTTGTTCTTATAAATGCAAAAGTAGACCACTGTTTATATTTCTTTACATGCTCCCTGTGTCCTAAGCCCGCGATCTGTGTGCGAGCGGATCCATTCAAACCCTCTCTGGATGAGATGACGAATGTCGTAGAAGGAATAAAAGCAAACTTACTCCGAGGGTTTCGAACCCGCAATCTCCTAATTCAAGCTGTTATGCATAATCCCAGGAGTTATTCAATGGGAGCCAGGCAGGCAGGAAGTGCCCCAAATGACCAGGTACGTTGCCACCCCGTCCACCCCGTTCCAATGTGCATGGAAATGTAGCTTTTAATCCAATCTTTAAATCCTAATTTTCATTTACTTCGAGATCCCGGGATCGATTCCCATAAAGGCCGAGTCACAAAATATTTAGTTTAGTTGAATCTTTCTGGCCTGCGCTTCTGTTGCTGGATTCTGAGGCTTGTATCGATAATGTTTGTTCTATACTAGTGATACTTTTGTAGCCGCGATTGCAAAGATTTAAGTATTGTGTGATTATAATAATAGGGGGAGAAGTTGAGGATCGGTTGATTTCCTCTCGGTTTTCATTTAGGTGCGTTAAGCATGTAACTGAACATCGAATGGGCCGGGAGTCGGGACCCAAAACCTCATGCATGAGAATTCTCACAACGTTAATTTACTGCCGGCAGAATTCTATAAAATGGCGAGGAAATCAAGCGAGGTTGTGTTGTTCATGTCGAGCGTTGTTAGTCTCCGCGGACCTTTAACCTTTGACGTCCACAATACCTAAGAATCTTGGTCTTCGACGTTATTTTGCATAGTTCGCAACATACGTGCATAGTTCGGGAGCAAGTATTAGGAGAAATTTTTAGCTTGATTCAGTGCTGAGGATGCCTCTATTTGTCTGAAATTAAAATATTTGAATCTCGCTGTGCGTAGTATAGTGTTTGTCCGCGTAATGTACGCATTTTGCGAATGTTTTGGAATCTTCATTCGAAGCATACATATTTGGAAAATCATCTGAACTGCGAATTATTGGGGTGAAATAGTTCATATTATGGACAATCCTATCCTTATCTTCGTCACCGTAATTAATTTTCCTTTCTGTTAGGGCCAGTTCCCAGTGCCCACACGCTATATCGAGGTAAATGTGCATAGAATCGCCAACCGGACACAATATTAGGATAATACCGGGTGCCGGACGTGGTGAGTGAGTCTTCCCCGTGACATTGTTACGTTCCTAATCCTACTTAGGACCGCTACCTTCTAATTGGGTTTGATGGTTTTCTCTATGTCGTGGCTACAAGTCCCATTTCCTTCATAGGATTGGTAGGCCAAACGAATGTACATATGCTCAGAATCATAAAAAGGGGGGTTTTGGGGTTGTTGGAAGGGAATGAATGTGGGGATTCGGTTGCTTGATTCAGAAATTTCTTCTGCTTAGAGCGAACAAATTGGTTTTATCCTCAGAGATTTGGGAGCAATAGCAGCCTGATCGTGTGCTTCTTATGTAGGAATTCAAGCTCATTGTGGATTTTTGCTGTCATTCTAAAGATCTTCCCTTTTCCTGATGAATCCGTCAAGGTCCGATGCATAGTGTACAGTAGCCATGTCAACCCTGCTATTTTTGGCAGAGTCTCGCGGTTTTAAAAGAATAAATCAAGGGCCTAGATAGATGCTTTTGCACTTTAGAAACTACGAATCAAAGAGGAATGAGGCACTTCAAGCAACAGGACCAAGGAACAGGCTTAATTCGTCTTAGCACCTTGTTATTGGGCACTGTTTACAGCTTTAACAATAAGTAGTAGCATTGTCTCATGAATTCCAGAATCTGCCGAAGCATAATCTGCCTTGCAAAATGACAGCAAAATGTCCACACTGAGCTCGAATTCCTATGTAAGAAGCACACAATGAGGCTGCAAGTTTATTGTTGAGCCAGTATTCCTATGTAAGAAGCACACAATGAGGCTGAGCTAGAATTCCTATGTAAGAAGTACACACTGAGGCTGCAAGTTTATTGTTGAGCCAGTGTCACTGCAGAGAGCACTAAGATTATACATATTTAATCATTCAAATATGCATATTTGACAATTAACAATTACTTCAGAGAGTATTAAGATTATACAAATCTAACCATTCAAATATGTAGATTTGACTCAGATTTGACAATTACTGCAGAGAACTAAGATTATACAGATTTAACCATTCAAATATGCAGATTTGACACAGATTTGACAATTACTGCAGAGAGCACTAAGATTATACAGATTTAACCATATGCAGAGAGCACTAAGATTATACAGATTTAACCATATGCAGATTTGACAATTGACAATTACTGCAGAGAGCACTATTTGACAATTACTAGTTGGATTTCAAACAAAATTGAACAGATAAAATATAATCATATGCAGAGAGCACTAAGATTATACAGATTTAACCATTCAAATATGGAGACTTGACAATTACTGCAGAGAGCACTAAGATTATACAGATTTAACCATATGCAGATTTGACAATTGACAATTGACAATCACTGTAGAGAGCACTAAGATTATAGATTTAACCATATGCAGATTTGACAATTACTAGTTGGATTTCAAACAAAATTGAACAGATAAAATATAATCATATGCAGAGACCACTAAGATTATACAGATTTAACCATTCAAATATGGAGATTTGACAATTACTGCAGAGAGCATTAAGATTATACAGATTTAACCATATGCAGATTTGACAATTGACAATTACTACAGAGAGCACTAAGATTATACAGATTTAACCATATGCAAATTTGACAATTACTAGTTGGATTTCAAACAAAATTGAACAGATAAAATATAACCATATGCAGAGAGCACTAAGATTATACAGATTTAACCATTCAAATATGGAGATTTGACAATTACTACAAAGAGCACTAAGATTATACAAATTTAACCATATGCAGATTTGACAATTGACAATTACTGCAGAGAGCACTAAGATTATACAGATTTAACCATATGCAGATTTGACAATTGACAATTACTGCAGAGAGCACTAAGATTATACAGATTTAACCATATGCAGATTTGACAATTACTAGTTGGATTTCAAACAAAATTGAACAGATAAAATAGAGCACTGAGATTATACAGATTTAACAATTCAAATATGCAGATTTGACAATTACTGCAGAAAGCACTAAGATTATACAGATTTAACCATTCAAATATGCATATTTGACAATTACTACAGAGAGCACTAAGATTATACAGATTTAACCATTCAAATATGCAAATTTGAGACAGATTTGACAATTACTACAGAGAAAACCAAGATTATGCAGATTTGACAATTACTAGTTAAATTTCAAACAAAATACAAAATTGAACAAATAAAATATTTAGACCAAAACATAAGAGAGCACTAAGATTATACAGATTTAACCATTCAAATATGCAGATTTGACAATTACTACAGAGAGCACTAAGATTATACAGATTTAACCATTCAAATATGCAAATTTGAGACAGATTTGACAACATAAGAGAGCACTAAGATTATACAGATTTAACCATTCAAATATGCAGATTTAACCATTCAAATATGAAGATTTGACAATTACTACAGAGAGCACTAAGATTATACAGATTTAACCATTCAAATATGCAAATTTATAAGCAGATTTAACCATTCAAATATGCAGATTTGACAATTACTACAGAGAGCACTAAGATTATACAGATTTAACCATTCAAATATGCAAATTTGAGACAGATTTGACAATTACTACAGAGAACACCAAGATTATGAAGATTTGACAATTACTAGTTAAATTTCAAACAAAATACAAAATTGAACAAATAAAATATTTAGACCAAAACATAAAATATTTATACTACTGACCTATTTATTTGAATGTTCACTATTATGGAATATAAGTGATAATGAAAGTGACTAAACAGATGATTAGAATTTGTTTGGCAACAATAAATCAAATCCTGCCAGAGTACGACCTATTTTAATGCTCACTGTTATGGAATATAAGTTCTGCCAGACTACGACCTATTTTAATGCTCACTGTTATGGAATATAAGTGATAGTGAAAGTGACTAAACAAATTATTAGAATTTCTTTGGCAACAATAGATCAAATAAATCCTACCAGATATAGGAGTGGAAAGTACATAGATTATTTATCAAGCCTCTTATAGGAAAACTTCAGGGATAGAGAGGAAAACTATAGGAGTGGAAAGTACATAGATTATTTATCAAGCCTCTTATAGGAAAACTTCAGGGAAACTTCAGGGAAACTTCAGCGATAGAGAGGAAAACTTCAGGGATAGAGAGAAAAATAATAAACTTTTTCTATTAATTGCCCCCACCCACATATCCCACATATGTGGAAAACTTTATCCCACATATGTGGAAAACTTTATCCCACATATGTGGAAAACTTCAGGGATAGAGAGAGAAAAATAATAAACTTTTTCTATTAATTGCGCCCCACACACATGTGAAATGAAGATTCATCTCCCGTCACCTCCTAGTCTTATTCTTCAAATCTCCTTGCCAACCTTCCTTAGCACTCCTCACCCTCCTACCTTGCTACCTGATGAGGACACAAGTCTGTGGAAAACTTCAGGGATAGAGAGAGAAAAATAATTCTGGATAGAGAGAGAAAATTAAAGTAAACTCTAAATACCATAATTAGATGAACACAATATCTAAATACCATAATTAGATGAACACAATATCTGCATAATTACCATACCATAATTAGACATATCTACTCCTGAATTCAAAGTCTTAAACTTCACAATTTCAAACATCCAGAGCCTCAAATATTTCAAGTCTCAGATTCCGATTCAATTCATCTGCTTGTCGTTAATATCAAACATTGCCTCAAATATTATTATCGACAAAAATGGAGACTTATTACAATCTGCCTTCACAACATAAAGGCTTAGCATGGCACGGCCGTCCAAACTTGTTCTGCTCGCCCTCGCTACGAGCTACCACCGAAGGGGTTCTTCACAGTTTCCATGACGCTCTGCGTAGCACCCTTCGCATTTTCCCCTGCCTGCATTGACATGATCCAAACTCGATTAATTTCCATACATTCAAAACGAAAAGAAACCTTCAATTTGTTCAATCAGCTCTTATAAAACGACCAGTGCAATATTTTTTAGTAAAGTTATCAACTACCTGTTGGAAGAACGAGCCAGTTTGTTCCTTCCCCTGTTGGACTGTACCCATGGCCGACTGACCCATTCCCTTGGTCGCTTCAGTAGCCGGAGAAGCCTTCTCCTGAGTCATATCCTTCATCTGACCAGTCTTCTCTTGCGCTGAACTGGCTGCCTCAGAAGCTTTCTGTTGAGCAGTCCCAATTACCCCCTTCACGAAACAAAATATACAATACCATCAGTAACAGTAACACAAGTTTTTAAAAGTGTACAGACTAAAGAGAATGGGAGAGTACAAATAATATATATAGTTACTTGAGTTGTTTCTTGAGCTTGCCCAGCCTTTTCCTGCCCATATTCCTTGTACTGCTCTGCCATCTTTGAGAATAAGAGTAGACCTATCGACCTCTTCAACGGTAATGCAGTACTCTGATTGGTAGTGCTGCAATAAGATTTCGTGGAAAACAATGAAGGGCAGGGTCCTTTATAAATATGAGGTAGTGGAGCAGCTGAGATCGACACGTCTCTCTTAAGTGAGGCCGCTAGGCGCTATGGACAGATGTCGCCGAAATCTTGAAAGCGTGTCAACCATGCACAGTCATAGATAAGGAGACTAACGAATACTATGACCAGACAGACAGTGGGTCGTGACTCTGCCTAAATCTTATCATCACTAAATACGAAGTGCTTTTCAACCGTATGAAGTACACACCAGAATTTTTTATGACACTCCTATGAAGGCGGGTGCATGATGCACTCACAAGAGACTACCAATGATATGCCAGAGGAAGGTGGGGAAGTTGTAAGGCGAAGTGGATGTAGAAATATTTCTTTGTTCAGATTATTTTCTCCAACTTGGGAGCATTAAGTTAGAATTATGGTGAATATGTTACCAAATTTAGAAAGAAAGTATTTTTAACGTCCATGAGACTATACACACCATTGCTCTCACCTTGGAGAAACCATAACAATGTAGTTGTAAGGAAACGTGTGGTTGGATAGAATTACTCTTTTTTTTCCTTTTTTTTTTTAGTTATATCTATATATATAAAATCTTAACAGCTTTATGGATTTTTTTAACATGCATAGAGGCCAGTGGTACCATGCTTTTCAGTCCCATAGAGTTTTTTCCTAGAAGATTTAAACCAACAATCTTCCTTTTAAGAGCACTGGGATGAAATTATTGGAACTCCTTGCCTTTTTTTTTTTTACTTATAGGGTGTCGAGGTTAAGAAGAGAAAACTGTGAATTTTTTTGTAAATTGTATTTTCACTATTTGACTAGGCTATTTCAATTGCAGTGTTGGAGTTTCCAGATTTACATATAATTTCTAAAGAGTATTTATACAAATATTATTAGATATTAGAAATTCGGGTCATCCTTAAACAAAGATCCAAACCTTGGCCTAAATGAGCTCTATATAATATCTTCTAAATTCAGCAAAGGACAAGGACAAGGATGTTGTTTTTGTTAAATTTCAAAAGTTAAATGTAAAGGTAAGTTCAACTATACATACTAACTGAGGTTTTGGATTGTCTTAAATAGTAGCAAAATCTTCCAAATTTAATTCTTTAATTAATGAAAATGAAAAAACAGTAAAGAAATTATATCTTCTTTCATCTTATAATCCACTCCACTTCAAAAACAAAGGAGAGAGAGGGACTAGCTGCTTTGCAGTTACTTCCCTTATTTAAGAGTATACTTCCACAAAGAAGTGAAAACACTTTTTAATATGTACATTGAATCAATAAGCTGAACACACTTTAGATTCTCCTAATATAAAAGCTCATAAAATATGGATTTTCTTTTCAAATTCATTCAACATAGTTTCCAAAAATTCCAAGTCCATCAAACATATGGACCTCATAATTTGGATAAAAACTCTCTTCATATTCCTTTACTTTACTCTTTCATATGCCTATAAGTAACCTAATGGCAATGTTCTAGGTGGAGGGTGAATATCAGTTAGTTTTTTTTCCATTGAGATTGGTTACCAATATTCTATAAGAATAATTAATAGGGAGAAAAATGTTGGAGTCAACAATGCACTTTCTTATGTCATTAGAGTATTCAATCTTTATAGAATAAAGATAGCATTTGCATTCATAATAGTCATTTATCATTAGACTTAAAAAATTAATATCATTAGACTTAAAAAATTATAACATAAAGATAACATGAGAGAAAATATGATAATTGATCCAAAAATTGCATTAACACATAGAATGGATGGGGATAAACTAAATCAACATTCTTATTAGAGAATACTCTTAATTTTGGATAATCATTTATATTGTATACACATATTCCATATAATGTAACTAACCTCTCAAGAAAAATGGGGCTTGAAACATCATATGTGTTTACACTTTCCCATAGTTTTTGAGTTCTTCAATCAACAATTGCATGTAAACATCCATCCTAATGACTTATTTTCTATGTGAAACTATGAAAACCAACATTCAGTGTTCAATTTTCATAGAAAACCAAGGAGGAATGTTGTTATTGATGAATACTATCGGATAAAAATGTAGTTTATTTTATAGAGTGAGTATGGATCAACTCCATCCATGGCTATGCTCAATTGTAGACTTTGTATCTCCTCCTTGAATTTATCAAGTTAAGTGCCATAAATGTGATTCATGGACATGTAATTGGATGGGATTTGCATGATTACATGTTCACTTATATGTGAGACATACCACCCTTTCATCTCTTCTAATTATGTGCAATGAAACATCCTTTGAACCCTTGGGATTATAAGTATGCTCCTTGATATCTTATGTTGAGGAAATATTATCTTTATTTTATTTTATTCATGACACTAGTCATGTCCACATGTGGATATTGCTTCTTATCTACATATTCTCCCCTGTAAAGAATCATATAATCATTATGACAAGCATGGTATGATGTGCACTCAACACCCAACCTTCTCAACAACGTTTTTACCCCTTTGTGACTGCCTAGGAGGACATTGTCACTAGGAAGAGCCTTCTCTTTGAGTAGCCTACTAAGTGTGAACAACATCAATGCAAGGTTTCATTACAAGGATGTAGCTAGTATGTCCAAATTTAATGTGCCCTAAGATTATTTAATATAAAAAATGTAATATACTTAAGTGAAAAAAAAGATAACTAATTTGACATGCACCTCAATACTTTTAAGAAACAAATGTCTAACAAAAATATATGGAATTCAATTTGTATGATAACATGGTTTTCCCCAATCAAGTGTAGTTGGACCCATTTGTGAAAATAAAAGAGATAGGAACATATTTTAGGCTCTAAACAAAGGTATATGTTGTAACAATAGGTTAATCATATTATCACACCTCTAGATCTTCTGGAGGCAGTCAGTCAATAGTCAACTAGGAGAGTCAACTAAGCAATCGATTAAGTACATTCAATTGGTCAATCGAGGTACAATTCAAGGAGTTTATTATGTGATCTAACCAATCAAATTGGGTCATGTACTCCTCACTTCAAGGGATTTAATTACACTTGGGTACTATATATAAATGGCCTTATGGATCAACCTATCATGCACTTTTTATGGAAAAAAATTGGCATGAGTGGTGATTTGTTCTCACTTGTACTTAAGTGTCATAGCAATGTCTTTAGACACCACCTTTTCTTGGATGTATATCTCCTAGATCTACTAATTCATTGGCTCTCCAACATGGTATCAGAACTATTGTTTGAGACCTTGTTAAGAACCAAATACTTGCATACAAAAACACCCCAAATATTCAGAGATACATTTAGAAGAACCACACTTTTATTATTATCAAACCCTTATGGTAGGGAAACACCATACAATGGATCCTATTATGGAAGGGATCCTCTCCTGCTCACTTTCCTCTTCAAGACTCTTCGATGGGGCATCCTCCTATTGAGCTACCTCTACAAATACAATGCTTCTAAACTTGTTTCATTACATTGTTTGAACCTCTTTATATAGTACTATCAACCACCTAAGAACAATATAAAGGAGGAACCTTCTAGTAAGTCCTCTTATATTTATTATATCTAACTACTATAGTGGGCCTTATTTAATAATATAGTTGACCTAGTCCACCTTACATTGAATGGAATCCACTATTATCACTATGGGCCCTTCAAACCCCCACTACCTCTCTAGCTACACTACATTCAATCCCCCTTTATAAAAGCATTGTCCTCAATGCTTGTTATGAGGGTGTACAACCATATACCTGGGTTCCATGGATAAGTGTAGACTGTAGTGTTGAAGTATACTAGAGAACCAGGGTCCCATGTAGAAATGAAAGCCACCAGGTTGAAGTAGTCCAACCGCCATTGTAAATCAAGGTCACATGTCCAAGTGCTCATGTGTACTCCATGCAGAATATATCAGAACCCAATAACCAACTTAAAATGGTGCTCCAAAGACTTACACATGTCACATGGATCCAAATATGAATATCCATCCACATAGTGGGAAAGGGTCATAGCTAAATCGGGAAGGAATAATATCATTGTATAATATGCAGGTTCGACACTGGTAGCCATAAATGGCTCTTGATTTGTCACATTGATGTTCTTTACACAAGGTGGAGTAGAGTAATCAAATAAAATATGAAAATGGTTGTCATCCCATAAATGACAACTATCCATAAACCAATCATCGCAATAAGCCTCAAAATTGTACCAAGCGTATGTTTTTTTATTGTATTCATCCTTGATGGCCTGCATAATATACCTTCCTTGTATTGCAATGTTGAGCTCTTGAATATATTTCTCCTCAGTATTTTGCATTTCAACTTTGATTTCTTGAAATGTTGTTGTGATGGCTTCCATGATTCGAGAGCGAATATCCATTGTAAATACCACATATAAGATATCAAAATAAATATCTTAAAAGTATCTATCCAAAGGATCTAATTTGGTAGCAGCTTGAGCACCCTGTGAAAATTAATGAGCTCTACAGTCCCACTGTCGTCACTGACCCTAAAAAATGGTTGATTTTGGATCAACAATATCTTCACGTCCGGAGCTCTGATTTGGGTGATTTTTTTGTGAAATCAACTATTTTTTAAAAAGGAACCCGGATCTGTAACTTTTTTTGGAAAATTCAGCCCTAACTACTACAAAAATCATAAAAATTGTGCGGCCTTCCGTGGAAAAACCCTGAAAATAACATATTTTAAAATGTCGATAACTTTACTTCCTAGACTTCGTTTTGGACGATTTTTTTTTTAATTGGGTGTATTTGTGAGGGGAACTCAGATATAAAACTACTTTCTACAAATTATGCACAAAAATATACAAAAATTGTCTGGAATTTCGCGGCCCTCTTTTTCTTCTCCAAACAAATCTTCAAAAATAGATATAAAAAAATTACCCACAATTCCTGCTAAGGAAAGTGCTTTGATACCACTTGTTAAAAACCAAATATCTCTAAATAAAATCACTACACAAGATATATGGAACAATATATAAGAACCACACCTTTATTATAAGAAAACTCTTAGGGTAGGGAAATACCATACACTGGATCATATTATGGAAGGGATCCTCTCATGTTCACTTGCCTCTTCGAGGGGACATCCTCCTATTGAGCTATCGCTCCAAATACAATACTTCTCAACTTGTTTCATTTCATTATTTTACCCTATTTATATAGTACTATCAACCACCTAAGAACATTCTATAAGAGGAACCTTCTAGAAGTAGAACCTTCTAGTAAGTCCTCTTACATTTATTATATCTAACTACCATAGTGAGTCGTATTTAATAATATAATGTACCTAGTCCACCTTACATTGAATGGCCTCCACTATAGGGTAGGGATGTTGGGTATGTGTTATATTCTTTGCATGTGTGTGTGTGTGGGTGTGTCAGAGACGACAACTGCGTCTGACGATCCCTTCACTTAGAGATTTGTTGTGTGCGCCGGGCGCTTTCCTAGGGGGGTCCCAGGGGGGGGCAGGTATGCCCCCCCTGGTTACACGTAGCGTTCAGGGCATTACCCCGAAATTATTTTTTTGGGCGGTTTTTGCTATTTTTAGCGGGTTTGTAAATTAATCCCGGATTAAGGGATTAGGGTTTTGGTATCTACAGAATACCTAAAAACATTGTATATATTGTATGGCGAATGGTGAAATTCGAGATAATGAAAATAAGAAAGGTTTTCCCGGTTGAGGGTTTCCGGTATAAAATCTTTGTGTACTGTGTGTATGAGTCATTGATTAATTTTTGTATTGCTTAAGAATCTATATGCATTGCTTTACTTCGCATATTTAAAACTTACATGTGGTATCAGAGCTCATTTTTTGCTTCAGAGGGATGCCTTTGTTGCTGAGGGTTTGGCTCGGTCTTGATAGATCAAGTTTATCTTGGGTCTGTGAAAAACCTGGGTTTAGTGGGAGCTTTTGTAGTGGATATTCAAGTAAAGAAAGAGGAATGGTGAGCTCATCTAGAATCGAGATAGAGAAGTTCAACGGTAAAAACTTTGAGCTATGGAAGCTCAAGATGGAGGACCTTCTTGTAGACAAAGAACAATGGATCGTTGTGGATCCTGGGACACAGCCTACTGGTACACCATCTACAAGCGCACAGGCTATTGGTACACAACCTACCAGTACACAAACTACTAGTACACCAGTTACTGGTATGTCGAAGGAAGATTGGGACAAGTTGGACAGAAGAGCAAGGAGTATTATTCGACTTTGCCTGGCAGATTCAGTGTTGTTGAATGTCTCGGGAGAATCTACAGCCAAGGAACTATGGGATAAGTTAGGGAATTTGTATCAATCAAAGTCCCTGGTAAACAAGTTGTTTCTTTGAAAGAAGTTGTATCATCTTAGGATAGAAGATGGATATTCTGTGACAGAACATCTAAATGTCTTTAATACTCTGGTAAGTCAACTTGGATCTGTTAATATTACGATTGCAGAAGAAGATAAGTGTATTACTTTGTTATGTTCTTTGCCAGACTCTTGGGATAATCTGGTTGTAG
>ML802683.1:127712-179048 GCA_009831015.1 Picea engelmannii | reverse complement strand
ATAAAGCCTTTTCAATTCAATCTCAATCTGCAACAAAGTGGCATGGTTCATCAACTTTTGATCTCTTTCCCACGCAATAACCAAAGATTTTAGCCTCTTGAGCTTCTCCACCAACCTTTGCATAGGGTACAGAGACTCCTCTCCACGGTCGTCCTACTAGAACTCAGTAACCAACTTATCAAAACTTGACACTCCCAACCATGCCGAATTGAATTTAAAAGGGAAGGATATCTTTTTCTGATGATCTCACCGCCTCCATCATGACAGGCTGGTGATCAGATATAGAAAATTCCTCTACCCATGATCGATGCCTCAAAAATACGTTAAGGAGAGTTTCATCCACAAGAAACCGGTCAATCCTCTTCCCCACATAAGCCTGATGCTATCTGCCATTATGCCAAGTAGGAACGACATCACCCTCCCAAAAGTCAATCAACCCAATCGAAAAAAACAGATCACAGAAGTACTCCGTCAACGGGTCCACATTGGCAGTCGGCCCCCAAACCTCCCTGTCGCGTAGACATAGGTTCACGTCCCTGCCAATAATTAGATCAGGATCTAACAGTAAACCAGAGTTGTAAATCTTTTCCAAGAAAGGTTGATGCTCAGCATAGGGAGCATAGCAGTTTAGTATTTTAATCTGAAAACCCAACTATTTGCAAGTTCCTTCCAAAATATCACCTGCATCAATAAGGAAAGGAGCCAGGTCAAAAACACATTTATTCCAGGCACAAAATAGACCACCTGAATGCCCCACAACGTCAGAGGAGCAACATTCCCAGCCAGAAAACAACCCAGCCAATACCCTTCTAGACTTCTTAGTCGTAACCATAGTTTCTTGAAATAACACTAAATCAAGACGAGCCAACACCAACAAACATTTGAGAGAGACATACTTTGTGTCTCTCCCCACTCCCTAGATGTTAAGGGATAAAATCCTCATCTATCCACCCTAGAGAGGTCAGTATCTCTAAGCAGCCGATTTTCAGAGTTTAAACCTAAAGACTTAATGGATCCACCATCCGTCACCTTTTTACGAGAACTACGTGTTTTAACCAGGGAGAAATCCTTCTGCAGGCCCCCAAATGTAGCACCTTTGCTAATCAAGACTGGTGAGGATAGAGACAATTTCCCCAAAACCTTTTCCTTACCTTTTAGAGTACTGCTTTCATAAACCTTGAGCGGTATTTTCATCGCAACCTCCTTATATGAGGGGATGAGGGATGAAAAAACATCATCCGGAGGCATACCAGTATCCAACACCAATGACATGAGTCCCAAACAAATACCACCCATCTTTTCAAGACCCTCAATCCCCGATGGATAAGTCAGACTTGTACCTCCCACCCCCAACTCCACGCCATCCAAATTTGAAGAAACCCCACGCATCCCAGTAGATCCCCCAGACCCACCTAACACATCCGCAACCTCCAAACTCTTCCCACTCGGATTACAAGCCTCACCAACCACCCCTAATGGCATACCAGATGGCAACAAAGGCTTAGTGAAAGAACCCTCCAAGGGAGAACCAGATGATAACTCCTCGTCCGAGGAAACCCCCACAAAACTCTCCTCGCTTGAAAGCTTTTTAAATAATCCAGATGTATTTAAAAAAGGTTATGTTTTCAACATCTCTAATTCAAATATAGATAAGGAATTGAAAAGGACAAGGTTAATCACCTTCAACTTACTAAAAAAGGGGACATCCGATTCAATCTTTGTGAATGCCTATCCAACAATGGACCCGCCTAACACATCCACAACCTCCAAACTCTTCCCACCCAGACTACAAGCCTCACCAACCACACCTGACGACATACCAGATGACAACACATGCTTAGTGAAAGAACCCTCCAAGGGAGAACCAGATGATAACTCCTCGTCCGAGGAAACCCCCACAAAACCTTCCCCACTTGAAAGCTTTTTAAATAATCCAGATGTATTTAAAAAAGGTGATGTTTTCAACATCTCTAATTCAAATATAGATAAGGAATTGAAAAGGACAAGGTTAATCGCCTTCAACTTACTCAAAAAGGGGACATCTGGTTCAATCTTTGTGAATGCCTGTCCAAAAATGAACCCCGTAGACTCCAATTCATCAGGTTCTGAGTATGCATCCGCTGAATCTTCCGATGACTCAATATCCTCCGGTCAACCCGGGAAATCATCCCTTAAGTGACCAACATTATGACAGACCGAACAACGGAAGGGAACACCCAGATAATCAAGTTTTTGCTTGTGAACCTTGTTCCTCCATGAGATCTCTAAAGTATAAAAAAGGCTAGCTGAAAAATCAATCTCAACATATAGTTTTTCTAGTTGTCGATCCATATCCTTGAACAAGTCCTCGTCCACATAAAGAAACCTACCCAACCTATTTCCAATAGCAGCCAAAGCTTCATGATTCCAGGAAGGAGAACCCAAAGATGCCTAAGGGTAAAAAAATCCTTGTAAGGGTTAAAACCTACATGCCAGTGACGAAGCATAATGCTTACATTCTCACAACGCCAAAAACCATCCATCACCTTCGCCGCATCCTCAGGGGTTTTAAACAGAAATCAGTACCAACCTCCAGGCAAAGATTTAGCCTTTAGAGAATATCCCAACCACCCACTCCAGTTTTGTGCAACCCAATCTAGTATTTCCGACTTATGCATGCTCCAATAGGTAAAGCAGCTGACCAGAGCACATAATGCAAATCACGCCACCTCCGCCAGGACGATATCATCACCAAGTATCATCTTACATGACCCTGGTCTGTGCTTCCATGCACGTTTCTTTGGTCTTGGCATTTTCTTTGTGATCTATTGGTTGTAACCCTTCCAACCGCTACCACGAGATTCACCCGGGACATCCACAACGCTTGCTTCTCCAGAAGTCTTACCACCCATGAAACCCCCCACTGTAACCTTATGTAGAGAATCAACACTAGAATGGCCACAAACAACACCCTCCTATAGAGAAGATGGTGAACCTTTACACTGACCCTGAGAGATCTCATAAATGTCCTTGCCAACCTTCTTTTGAGTTAGAGATCCTTTGATTAACTCAATAAGACCCTCCTTACTCCAAAAAGCCTCATCATATGGAAGTACGAGGCCTCCCATGTCATCCAAGGCCATCGTGACCTAGAAATGGACTACAAAAAACCTACCTATAGACACATCTACCAATCAACAAAGGACATAAGGCATCCAAGTCCCGATCTCACCACACCACCCGTACCAAAGAATCCATGTCACCACGCACTGCAATCCCAATAGAGACACCTCACAGTGAAAGCTCTGCATCCACCAGGATATCACCACATGGATATCCACCCACCATCCACCTCGAAATCACCGCCACCATGGAAAGGGATCTATCAACATCTAACCTTCTATCTCGAAACCCTCGCGGCTAATGTTGAGTTGTTATAACAATTCAATGTACATAATTAATATGTTTAATAACAAGAAATAATGCTAATGTTGAGTTGTTACAACAATTCAATGTACATAATTAATATGCTTAATAAGAAGTGAAATATTACTACGAGTGGGTCGAATATTAACAACTTTATGTATAGGGCTAGGGCTATTCAGTTCCTTAAAAGTTTATAGAAAACACTACTCCATGTGTTTAAGGGATAAATTATTAATTTTTATTGTTATGTGTATAAACATAACTAAATTATTGATTTCCCTACTATTCTGATTCTGCCACGTCTCTCTTCTTCAATTGAGAAATATGTTTTTTTAATAAGAGCTTGTCTCCAAGCAGTCCAGTGAGAAGTGAAGGCCAAAGATAGGTCTTCTACAAGCTTGATTCTTATCCTTCGCTTCACTAAATTTAACTATCCCTTCTTAATGGCACGCTGATAATAATGATTGCCTTGAAGGTGCGAGGTAAATAGAAGAGATTATATTTTGAAATCTAAATTACATACTAACCATAGATTTCTTGGAAGTGAGAACGGTTGACATTTTCCGTATACTAACATAATCGCTTGCGCAAGGATTGAATTTAAATAGAATAAAATTTTTGTTTTTATTTTTTTATTTTATAAAATAAATATTTGAATAGAAATAATTAATAATAATATATTTTTAAGGACACTAAATTGGTGTATGAGATTCCCTTCACTCAACATTTTACTAGTAAACTCTATGGAGATATACATACTCTACCCTCTTTGGATTTGAACATGTGATCTCTTAGAAGGAAACAAATGTTCTTAACCATTACAAAATAATTCTTATTCAATCAAGTTTAAAATTAAATAACAATTCAAATACAGCTTGAGTGGGCCTAATGGTTAAGAACATGTGTTTTCTCTTAAGAGGTCACAAGTTCAAATCCAGAGGGGAGTAGGGTATGTATACCTCCGTAGACTTTACCAGTAAAATCGTTGGGCGGAGGGGGGTCCCTTGTCCCACAAACAAGAGGGTCTCATACACCAATTTGGTGTGGCTTGGCGGGATTCCCACAACAAAGCTCATAACTGTAAATTTTAAAACCACAGGTTGACTTTGTATTAAGGCCTTGAAGCTCTAAGAGTCCTTGAAAAATAATGCGTTTCTTAGTAACCCTCTTTAAAATAGAAACCCACAGTGGCCAAAGTGCCGCCCGAAACTCTTTAGTCTTTCTTCTTCATCTTCACTTTTTTTCTTATCAGATTTCATAGTAACCCTCTTTAAAATAGAAACCCACAGTGGCCAAAGTGCCGCCCGAAACTGTATGTGAAGCTTTTCCTCATACATCTCCTTTGACAATGTTAGTTCAAATAGACATAAAGTCCCTTCCTAGTTGACGACACACAGGCTATGGAGGGAAGCTATGTCTCGGTGGCGTTTCTGTAGGATACATTAAGCAAGGTTGGACCCCTATCTGACACCAGTGATCATATAACTTATGACATGCAAATTCGTCTTAATTCAACTGTTGATGAAACTTGGAGGTAACAAAATATAATAACAATCTAATTCTAGAATTTCCACCACAAGCAAAGGCATAAGCAACATAAGAAGTAAAGGTGGGAAAGGTAGGATCACTCTCTCGTTAAGCGCATATTAGATAGATTATTCCGCAAAGACAACTAGTAGTATTACGTCGCGGTAAGGGTTAGAACTATTAGTGAACAAATAGGGTAAAAGATCATGGAGGAGATCAACCCTGGATTTTATTCAAGCCTCTTAGAAGTGTTATAAACAATGCAACGGGGATGAACTTGGAACCTAGCGATGAGGGTATGCCGCAAGGACTAGATCATATAAGAGGTCGACTGCCAGCGCAACTGCATAGGAGGAAGTTATGCATCACTTGTGATTGTTGCAGAATCGCTCGCTACAATGGCTCTTTGTCAATACCCGAGCACAAGCTACACATCAAGAACATATTGTTTTCGCATATGGGCATACAATTGCATACAAATTGGTATGCTCTTCGAGTCGTGCTAGTGTAGTGATGGACATTGGATCGACTGTCCTTTAGGTACAATGCATTTTCTTTGAATTGAATATGTTAAAGATCATTTCTCAGATATCTTGACTGTAACTAAGATTAGAAACAAAGACATGAATTATGTATCAGGAAAACTTACCCACTGTAGCCTTTGAGCTCCATACATCTTGCTCTAGCCTTAGCAAACATGTCTGGCTCCCAACTCCAAATTCTTACTTAAATCACCATTGCTAGATAGCAGGTCCGATTGTTCTGAGGTGCCTAGGATATCTGTGAGGTGCCCAAGCACCGATAATTTCCTGAGATGCCTAGGTAGTGAGGAGGCGATGAGGCTATTGCGATTGCTTGAGATGCCCAAGTAGTGAGGAGGTGGTGAGGCTATTGTTGTGAGGTACCGAGGTAGTGAGGAGGTGGTGAGGTAGTTCAGGGGCAGGCAGGGTGGTTGATATGTGTAAAGTGTTGACTGCAGTGAGTGCTTCTGTAACACCCCAAGATCGAGCCCCAATTGTAAATGTGAATATGTTTTGTAGGCTGGTGAGCTATTTTATTATAAGCTAGAAGGCTTATGTGATGATTAGGCTGGAGAGCCCAGATGCTAAAGGCCAGTAAGCCTATTTTGGTATATGTAAACACTCATATCATTAATATAATACATCGTTGTGTGTAGACCAACCACGATAAAAGAGTATGGGGGACTAAAATCCACTAGGAAGGGAAAGGGAGGAGGCTGAGAGCCTAGGAAAGGGGCTAAGCTAGAGGGCTTGTCTCTAAGGGAATATTATATTATTATTCCTAAAGTCTAAGGTATGGATAAATCTCATTTATCCTAAGTTCCTATGTGAAGGGGAATGTATTACAAGTGGAGAGAACTGAGCTCCTGGAGAGCCATGTGTCATCAAATGCGCATGCAATAAGCGTGGGGAAAGTTAGTCTGCAGGGACTCACTTGGCCACACACATACTCAACTTGTACGCACTCATCCCTTCATGCATTCAACCTTCCCGATCCATGCCGGGGATGAGCCTTACCTCTGGAGCCAACATGCACTCCTGGAGCCATATACCCCGTACTTTTCATGTTATTAACAAAAAACCATATCTTTCCGACGAGGCACAAAGCATATGTATCTACCTGAGCCCGTGTTGAACCATACCTGAACTTGTATTGTTCCTTCTCTGAACGTGAATGTTGCCAACACCTGTCCCATACCCGTCTCTTGTTGTTGTTTTCACCTGAGTCTGTACCTGGATGAATAGAGAGATGGATTGAAGAAGCAGGTTTTCAGGCTTGTGGGGTTGAAGAGGCAGGTTGTCGGGCCTATGAGTAACTCTCTCCAGGTGAGAGAATTACTGAGGAATTGATTTTCCTGAGGAAGCCCAACTGCAACTATAGTGCTTTGAGACTTCTTGTCCGGCTTGTTGCTGAAGACCTGGAAGGGAAGTGGGGCAGCCGAAGGACTGTTGAGTAGAGAAGGGTCACACTTCCTGGGGTGGGACATGCATGTGGGGAATGAGAGGTTGTAGGCTGTTAGTGTGAGTTGGTTCCTGGGACAAAATCCTTCCTGTTGACTGTGTAACTTCCTATTGTCTCAGCCTAGCCTAGGAATCCCTTTACCTGGGTGGAGTTTAGTCCCAGCTCAGGGGTGACCCACTGCTGAGAGTGATGAGCATCATGGTCTAAGGCTGGGAGGATCGTTGAAGGTTTGCACGTAGTTGGTGTTCTTCTATAAAAATAAAAGTATCAATTATGTGTTCAATTGCATGTTGTGTATCTATACATGTCTTTATAATTAAGAGTATTGTTTGTGTATGTTGTATGTATAGGCTTACTGTTATTCTGCATGAATCTATGCATTATCAGAATGTATCTGTCTGTTTTAAATTTGTATAAATATATACAATATGAATGAAGAATTGTTATGTGGCATAGCCCAATGACCTAAAGCTGGGGATGCTACAATATGGTATCAGATTTTAGTAAGAGTGTTTTATGGAGTAGCATGCCCCGACCTGGGTGGCCGGGGATGTTACAAATTGGTATCAGAGCTCCAGTTTCCAATACTGACCCTGGATGGGCCGAGCAAGTTGAGGTGATTCACTTGCGTGGAATTGGGCAAAAGCCCCAAATTTTGTTGTTGTTAAATTCATGGAAAATTGGAGGAAATTGACCAAAGTGGTGAAATTTTCGTAATTAATACCTGTTCAGGCCAATTCAGACTTGGAATGGGTTGAATTTGAAGCACAAGGAGTGTGTGGGCGAATTCTTTAAGTTTCAAACTCAGAGAAGAGAAATCTCTCTTTGTGAGAAGAAGAACTGACGAGATCTGTTCGGGAGGGGACTGAATTTGTCACAACCGTCGGATCTAGAAAAGGAGCATGACAGTTAACCCCTCAAGTCATTCGAAGTTCGCTGCTTTGACAATTTTTGAGTCTTGGACGAAAAGGAGGTAAAAGTCCTGTAGTGAATTTATGATGTAGATCACGGGGGAGTAATGCATGGTCGTTGGATTTGGCGAGGGATAGATTTGGGCCGTTAGATCTTCACGTAGGTGAGTTTGAGCCACAGATCTCACGACAATTCAGAGGTTAGGCACTCCGGGAGGAACAAGTTCTTAAGTTTCCTAGAAGAAAATCTTTCGAAATCCCAAACTCCAAAGTAAATCAGGACCGTTCGTTATCTGGGATGCATGGTTACAGATTATCAAATATTCAACATTCAAGAGATTTGTGGTGTAGTGTGGAGAAGTCTCCCGGAGCCTCGAACTTCCGAAGCTCCGAAGAACACTGTTCGGGAGTTTGGAAGTCTGACGATCGGGTGTTTTGATGTGTTCTAGTGTGAGATCCTCCAAAGTCCCGAAGTCCCAGAGCGCCGAAGTGATGCAGCGTGATGACGTCACCTAGAGTGATGTGGACATGTTAAAAAATTCAGCATTCGAGAGAGTTGTTGTATTATGCTAAGAAGTTCTCTGAAGCCCGGAGCTTCGGAGTTCCAAAGTAGTAAAGCTTTAGAGAGCAAGGGTTCATGAGTTCACCAGTTCGACATTAAGAGGAAATGATGCATGATGTAGGAAAAACCCCTGAAGCCCGAAGTCCCGGAGCTCTAGAATCTCGAAGCTCTGGATAAGCGCCTTTCAATTAAGCACTTGGTCACAACCCGTGGTCACATGAGATTGGGGTCTGAAGGAAAAGGGTTAGTGCCCAAAAAATGTTTTTAAAGATAGAAAAGGGCTTAGAGAAGGAACCCGTGGGGTTTTTGGTTTGTATGGACCTACGTTGGAGGAAAACTATAGGAGCTTGTAAACTTAAAGAGAAGATTCAACATGAGTCCAAGAGCTAACTCGACTCTGAAGAAGAAGAACAACTGTACAAGGATCCGCCTCATAGAAAAGCCAATTTAAAAAAAAATATATCCATAACTATATGCTCAAGACTCAGAATTGAGAAAGGGAGTAGTCGATGGAAAGGTCTTGAACAATAGAAGATAATTGTTCACCCATAAAATTTAGTTGAACAATCAATTTTTTAGGAAATTAGAAGAAATAAGTTTGATGTATTATTGAACTAGAATGGTTCAAAATTTCATGAAGTTGTTGAATCAATTAGCCTAACAGATTCTGTTGGCTGCACATTTATGCATAGAGATGGAAGATACACAAGGGCCTTATAGCTAGGAAGGTGAGATCAGAGGGATGGATGTCCATATGAGTATTGAAGGTGAAAAATCAATTGGACATGGAGAAGGAAAGGAAGAAAGCTTGAACTTGGCGGAGACAATTAAAAATTTGAAAAAGGATGTCCAAAGCCATAAAGATGATAATGAAAGGCTTATGAAAGCCAAGGACCAATAGGAGGACTTCAACATGAAGTTAATGCAAAGATTGAACATAATAGAAAAAAAATTGGATAAGGAGAGTGGATCAATAAAATCAGGAAGTCACAGGTCTCCTGATGAGAAAATAAGAACAAGGAGTGTTAGTAGACATCACCATCACTCCCCAAGACATTCCAATAGGAGAACACCCAATAGCTCAAATTCATCCCCTGTCAGGAAGCTAAGAAGAGGATTGGGGTGGATGATCTATGGGAAGAAATGAAAAAAATCAATCCTCCTACATTTGATGGTGAGCACAAGAAGGATGAAGATGTAGAGACATGGTCGTTGGGCATGAGAAAGTATTTTCAATTACATAATTATTCTTCATATGCAGAAGGGAGAATTGCTATCTACCAGCTCAAGGGAAAAGCATCTATGTTGATCCAGATTTTATGAGCAGAACAAAATGACTACAAATTATTAACAGGTGCTTAATAAAAAATAACAGAGATGCAGTAAAACATGTTTTCTATTCAATAAGGAAATAAGCTGAAACTGTAAAATGCAGCAGAAACAAGCTTGTTGGAATGGTGGTGGCTTATCTCTGAGAAGAGATGTGACGACTGCGATCATTCGCAAGAAGATGATTACAATGAGGCTCTGAAGGAATTTTTACAATAAAAAGGAATGCCAAAAACCCTAGACATCAAAAAACCTAACCCTAGGAGATGAAGCGCCAAAAGTCATGAGGGTCCCGTTTGGGTAAGTTAGTACATCAACTTTCTGGGGTCGTAACTTTTGCATACGATCTTTGTTTTAGGTATATGATAGCTCATTGGAAAGGTATCATTGAGGAGATTCATTTTAGGGTAAATATCGAAGGAAATTTGATATTTCTCCTCGTTTCCCCCCAAAAAAACATCGTTTAGGGCCTCAAAACGGCTCCGGAAGTGAAAAACTGCTAAAAATAATAAATTACCAAAATTGCCAGAAAACGATTTTGAGCCAGTTGGAAAAGGTGGGGGGCCACCGATATACACGTAGATAAATCCTCCCTCCTTAGGAAGCAGTGGTCTCCATTGTGTTGAGTTCCCCCATTAGATGAGGAAACTTTTGCTGAATTTGGTGTCGAGTGAGCCACTTGCCTTGGTGCAGGAGCTGCCCTGCTTTGACGACTTGATAAAGCTGGATCCTTTGCTGTCAAGTGCCCTTGATCTATGTGTCCACAATCTGATCACTGGATAGCTGTTGTATGTAGTTGGGGTCGAGCTCTATTGGTGTCAGTTGTTCTACTACTTCTGAGCTATCCAATAATGGTGGGAAATAAGGGCAAAGGAGATCCACGTTGAACACTGGGTACATGCCAAGGAAAGGAGGAATGTTGATATCAAAAGAATTATCCCCCATGACCTTGTTGATGGTGTACGACCCATAACAGAGTGGGTGAATCTTTCGATGGGGTCCTATAAGGCATTCTTTCTACAAGTGCAACCAAACTTTGTCGCCCACCTGAAACTTATGTGGCACCCGATGTTGATCATGGCGCCGCTTGTACTTATCATTGGACTTTTGTAGGATATCCTGAACCTATTTGCGGATGTGATGGATCCACTCAATGAACCGGGTGGCTTTGTCAGCTTCAGTTGGAGTAGGAGATGAGTCGATTGAGGTGACTGTAAGGGGAAGTGCAACATCTATGGGACCCAATGGTTGGAATCCCAACCCCACCTGAAAGGGGCTGTGGTCGGTTGAGCTATGCAGGGCTTGGTTGTAGCTATGCTGGACATAGGGAAGGCTCTCATCCCATGTGTGAGGGTGCTTTGAATTATACATGCGAAGGATATGCACAATCATTCGATTTACGACCTCGGTTTGGCCATCTGTCTGGGGGTGGAAGGCCGTGGATTTGGTGAGCTTGGTGTCCAGCAGTGACCAGAGGCTCGACCAAAATGTGCTGAGAAATTGACTGTCCCGATATGAGACAATGGTTTGTGGGATTCCAAAATGTACCTAGACTCGTTCAAAGAAGAGCTTGGTAGTGGCCTCTGTTGTGATGCTCTTCTTGCAGGCAACCATAATCGCCATCTTAGAAAAGCGATCAACAACCAAAAAAACACAGTCATTTCCTCGCTTGGTGGATGGGAGGCTCGACATGTAGTCCATTGAGATGGATTCCCATGGCATGTCAGGAGTAGGAAGAGGGGTGTACAGGTCCTGTTTCTTAGTGGTCAGTTTGGCAATAGCGTAGGCAGTGCAGGACCTGATATACATGTTGACCTCCTGTCGAAGTTTCGTCTAGTATAAATGTTTCTGTAGCATCGCCACTGTCGTTTCGACATCTAAGTGTCCTGCCACCCGGCTGTAGTGGGCTTCCCAGATTAGCTTTGCTCGCTCACTTGATGGAACACAGATATGACCCAGATGACACAACAACCCATCCTGAAGATGGAAATTATCGACCACTGCATTTGCACCCAACATTTGGTAGGTGGTGGCGAAGTCCGGGTTTGTCTCATAGAGTTGGGGCCATCCAGAGGTCTCATGGATGCAAGAGTCTAACATCGTGCTGAGTGCCATGACTTGCGGTTTGCTGAGGCAATCAACGACGTGATAGATGCTTCCTATTTTATACTTGATGTTGAGGTGGAATTGCTGCAAGTATGTGGACCACTTTTGATGGCGGTCATCCTACAATTTTTCTTGTGTCTGCATGAACTGCAGTGGATTATGATCAGTGTGGATGATTGTCTCCTTCCAAATAATGTAATGTCTCCACTGGCGACAAGATTGCACAATGGAGTACATTTCTTTGTTGTAAGTAGGGTACTTACGAACAACATCTGATAGTGTCTCACTATGATAGGCCACAGGGTGGCTGTGCTGAGTGAGAATGATGCCCAAAACATAGTCTGAAGCATCTGTCTCGATCTCAAAGGGCTGCTGCAGGTCTAGTAGTGAAAGTATTGGGGCTAAGCACAAGCGCTGCTTCAAATCATCGAACACTTGTTGTTGGGACCGACCCCACGCAAATTTCACCTTACCACCACCCTTGGTTATTTGGTTGAGGGCCCATGTAATATAGGAGAATCCCAACACGGATGTGCGGTAGAAATTGGCAAGGCCCAAGAATCTTTGAAGCTCAGTGAGTGTGGTTGGGGCTGGCCAGTCACATATGACTTGGATCTTGGCTGGATCCACATGTACGCCATACTGATCAATGATGTAGCCCAGGTAATGGACCCTGTCCATGCCGAA
The DNA here is from genome assembly GCA_009831015.1 of Picea engelmannii. Classification (NCBI taxonomy): domain Eukaryota; kingdom Viridiplantae; phylum Streptophyta; class Pinopsida; order Pinales; family Pinaceae; genus Picea; species Picea engelmannii. Next base: position 166,538 of record ML802683.1, on the reverse strand, counting down.
GGAGCATTTTTCCAAGTTGGCATATAGCTTATGCTGCCGCAGGGTGTGAAAAACCTGTTGAATATGCTGCAAGTGTTTGACCCAAGTCTTGTTGTAAATGAGTGTAACACACCCACGATGGGGCATACACATTTTTGCTTTTCCTTAACTCTCTCTAGGTTCCCTTTTCTTCAATTTCAAGTTCTTCCAAACCCCTGGGCTCTTTTATAGCCCCTTTGAAGGGTTTGATCAACAGGCGCTAGCTCTCCATGCTAGCCCCCTTCCTTCATATGACCTCAGGCTACGACCACAGGCCTAACCAAAGGGCGCTTTGTGACTTCGCATGTCGGGTATTTGCATGTGAGCCAACCCTGACTCTCTCGACTACCAAACTCCCGAACTCTAAACTAGATTCTAGTGCGTACTAGATACTCCCTTAATCTTTGTCAATGTGACCCCTCGCTATGACCCCTGGCCAATATTTCAAGCACTTCAGGACTTCTCATTTCGCAAGGTCGGAAGACTACTCACCTCTCTTCTTCCGACTCCCGTTTTTTCGAAGTTCCTCGGGACCTGATCTACGGTTCATGCTCCTGTCATGATTCAATGGTTCAGATCAACTCGCGAGTTCGAACTCCGTGAGTTCTCACAACTCTGCCTTTGACTTTCCCGATTTGTGAGTCAGTGAAATGATGATCTCCTGCCACGTGTCCTGTCTCGATGGATGACTAGTATTGTTGCGACTCTCAGCTCCTCGGGTATTCGCCTCCTGCCTTCTACGTAGGTTCTTCCTCCAGGGTACGTGGATCTCTGCCACGTTTCCTCTAAATCCAACGTCTCAAAGTCACTTCACACTTCGCCTCTTGTGAAGTTTAGATTGCTCTCCCGTGATTCTTCCAATGTCCAAATCCTCGAACTCTCGGATTTGTGACCACCTTTCAACCTCGATGATGAACAGTTCCAACTGGCTTCAGAACTTCGAGACTTCGCAAGTCCACTCTCCTGTACACTTTCAAAGGGTTTAGGCCTTGTGCACTTTCCTTGGTATCCAATGGCTGTTGGTCCTCGCGCTCAGATATAATGGATGGGATTCGATCTCCTCCTGCGCGTACTCCTAATTGTCTGGACATGGATTCCAATGGTCCAGATATCCTCCACAGTGCTCAATCCAATGACCATTGTTCCTACTCCTCCTGAGCTTACGCCTTCTTCCCTGACTTGGAATATTTTCAACGTTTCAAAGGCCTCGACCTTTGATCCTTCTGTGAGTCCTTGATTTTGGGTCTCGTCTACATTTCTGAAAACACTATCTCTCCCGAGCTTCTGGACTTGGAATAAGTCCGACTCTTGTGCACTCCTTGCACCATCCCCTTTGAGCTTCTCGAACTTGCTCAATCTCCCAAGGAATTCTACCCTTCTACGTCTTCCAAAAGACGATCTTTCAACACTCCGTCCAAGTGTGGGCCTGGTGTACTCCTTACACAAGTCTTCCTCCAGAGTGTTCGACCACTCAATGAGTGTTTGAATCGATCTGACAATCAGGATGGCCTTTCCTCCCGTTAAACGGTTTGCATCCATCCCCTCTGTCAGATTCTTAAGTCATCTATAGTTCTTGTTACTTCGGTAGTTTGGGTAACTTGACTATCGTGAAATTTGACCTCCCGGAGCTTCGAGCTCCCGAGATTCTGAAACCTTCAAAAGCTAACTCCACTTTAACTCACAATCCACAAACTCAAATCTCATGGATCAAATGGCTGAGGGGAGTCCCATAGGATCCATAGATCTATGGTCTAGGTCGACTTCGCGACTTTAGCTGTCAGAGGTTTAGTCGCACCAATGCGCAATTTTCCCGTCGCGTGAACTACGAACTCATAGATTCGATGGTCAAGGTGGGTCCTAATAGATCCATAGATCCACGGTCCAGGTTACTTCGTATCTTCGGATTTTGGAAGACTTGGCCACGCTAACATGCGAATCTCCCGATGTGCGAACTTGCAAAGATTGAAGTAGTCGAAGCGTTAACGCCTGCTCTTCTTCTTCAAATCTAATGGTCGTGATAGACCTTGGATCCTCTCGAACAGATCTTGTTCGTTCATCTTCCAAATGGAAGGGCATTCCCTTTCGATACTTGAATCTCGGTATCCTTCCCGAGCTCCGTCAGTTATGAAGGACTTAAGAGCCTTGCGCTCTTTCTTCTAAACTTATCACTTAGAAGGGTCGACATGCGTACATGAAACTGTACCTAAGGTCGACAAACTCACAGTTCGTGGCTCTAGCTTAAGCCATCACAGGACGCAAGAATTTATGAGTATAAAAACACATCCAATTCATACAATTTCCTACTTGCCTAATTACATAGTCAAGCAGACACAAAAAGGGTACAATATAAATCATTAAGCAAACATATCCATCCCTGGAACATTCATAGGATGTCCAATTTTAATTCACAGTACCACTTAAATACATTAAATATGCAATTACTTATCTATTACAGATGGTAGCCAACTAACTGACTATGGGTGTTCGTCCTTCCACCCGACTATAGGCTCAGAGGCATTCATTCTTAGCACTCTGGCTAACATCGTGCCAAGCCATGATATCACCAGGGAACTCTCATGGTTTTCAAGGATTCTTTCTCTCTTTCAACTTCTGCTCGGGTTCTATTCTCTGCAAACTTTCAGATATTTCTCTCTCTGTTATGGCCTTGGTGAGGTTTATCGGATGCTCACTCAGCATCAAGCTTGCAACCTTCAGTTCATCATCTGCTGGAGAGCTCTGTGCGCTCTCCTCTCTATCTCTCCATCTATCTCTTTTTTTGTCCCTATTTTCCTGTATATCTTTTTCCCAGGATGGTTCTTGACCCATCCTGTTCCTTCTGTCAAAAGGCAACTCAGGTCACCATGGTTTGCTAGACCCTGCGGTACCTTGGGCTGACGTTCTTCAGTCAGACCATGCTTCCATTCATGGGGGTGGTTGATTGCTCAACCACCAATCCTTTTTCATTAATTGATTTCTCTCCTTGGGATCCAGAGAGGCTCATTATCTTAGAAAAGGGAGTTTGGATCATTTGAACTAATTGACCCTCTCTACAATCTCCTCACTCTTTCCTATAGTGATATCATGGCCAGTACTTTCAAGGCTTCATCCCCACAGTTAGTTATTGGCAACCAAAACAATAATACATTTACAGTGTCCACATGCCTTAGCATGGTAATCCTATTTTATGACTAATTACAACTTGGGGGAAACAAGGATGTTACAATACCCTCCCCCTTAAAGGAACGCCATCCTCGATGTTCTTCCTCAAAACATGTGTCAAACCTTTCTCATTCAGATGTTTCAGAAATCTTGACCTTTCTTTCTCGGTCAGGTTCTTTTTCAGACCTTTGGCCTTCATCACCTGTTTTCAATAATTATCGGACAACAAGCACATTAATCATAGTCTCATGCGAAAGAATTGCATAAAAATTTCTAGGAAACGTTTCTAATTTTAGCACAATAATTATCCGCGCAGTTTGTGGATTTGTATCCACATGGTTGTCTTGTTATCGAGGTTCATTATTTTTCCTTGACATACCCATTGTGTGTATGATCCAAATCAATACTTTACAAGAACTATTATGGTCTCGTCTTCCTTGTGGTCACTCACCCTCCAGGCCCAGGCTCAGACATCCCCTTCTCTGCGATACAGTCCCTCGGGTGATTGATCTTGCCTTGCTAAGGTTTTCTTGCACAGGAAGAACTACCCATCGTGTGCATGATCTGAATAGTTTACAAGAACTATTATGGTCTCGTCTTCCTTGCTGTCACTCACCCTTCAGGCCCAGGATCAGGAATCCAATTCTCTGTTATACAGTCCCTCAGGTGATCCATCTTGCCTTGCCAAGATTTTCTTGCACAGGAAGAACTCAAATACTTTATCGAGCCTTACAATCGAAGCATCCCTCATACTTGTTATGTTGAGGCGTCCCTCTGGCTTGTGTTACCTCAAAAATTATGTTCTAGGCGATCATGGCTTACCATGGGGTTCTCATGGCTCAGTAGTAGCCATTTTTCATGCCTTTCAGCTTGATAGCCTTCCGACTCAACGAAAGTTAGGGATGAAGGTTACTCTCCTTCTCCTAGCACATAAATAGATAGGGACGAAGGTTACTCTCCTTCTCCCGACTCAATCATAGATAGGGACGAAGGTTACTCTCCTTCTCCTGAGTCATTCTCTATTTCCTATGATCAAAACATACTCTTTTTCACAGTTCTTCCTCGAACCCGAGAGCTCAGTCTCTCGTCTTTGCACTCTTCGTAGATATTTTCCTTTCTCCTGTATCATAGGCACACAAAAATTGATGAGACATCATCATAAATTTTAAATTCAGAATTTCCTTGTAAATCTGTCACCTACAGATTTCCAATTTCACATTTTATTTTCATATTTGTTCCGCACAGGAACCATATTCATAATTATGGGACTTTCCTTCCCATAGCAGTTTGGCTCAACAGACAATTGGTCTTCCTTATGGGCTTACAACGTTGCCATATCCAAGACCCCTTCGCTTCCTGCACTTTCAACTTCAATCAGCCAAACAAATTGTTAACTTTTCCATGCACATACATTTTTTTTTATTTTTTTATTGCACCTTTACAACATCATCACAAACAATTTCAGAATTGTGCATACTAACAATCAAATTCACTTTCTCCAAAAAGGAAATACCATTCCTTGCAGTTTGGCTCAACAGGCAATTGGTCTTCCTTATGGGCTTACCACACTGCCATATCCAAGACCCTTTTCCTCCCGTAGTTCATTCTTTACACAACCAAACAAACTATTAGTCTCTCATGCATCCATGAATATATATATATATATATATATATATATATATATATATATATATATATATATATATATATATTCAAAACCATGCATACTAACAGTTTATCACATCTATATAAATATGAAAAGGGAATCCCATTCCTTGGCTATGCCTCATTTCAACATACCAAACCTTTCAAAACGTAATTCAACATTTCAAAGGATTTAACAAATGTGCTAGTATTCACGGCCACATTCATACCCAATGCACTTGCATTGATTTCAAGTTTGTCACATTTTATGACAGTTTCTTGGCCATGGTGTGTTGGAATTTAACCAACCTCTTCACCGCACGACTTATTCATTTTCAGGTGCTACCCTTTCAACTCCTGTGTCCGGGTGCTATGGTCCTGGCTAAACCTCTTGTCTACAATGCGATAGTGAAGATCCGTCTTTCCCCAGATCCAACAATTGCAAGGGATTGTGAAACCTCAACTAGCTCGCTCTTTATCAGAGAGTTCAATCTTCGCAATCCGAAAGGTGTTCGCTCAACTCTTTTAATCGTGGCCATTTATCATCGACCTCGACGAGATCAACGATGTAGGTTGATTGCGGGCCATGAACTAGCACGCCTATTAATTATGCCTCCGCGCTCCGCAATGAATATAAGCCGTCGATCTTATAGAACAACTAGCGTTAATAGAGTCAACATAGATCATTTTGTTAACATAGATTATTTTGATTTAACAGAGATCATTTGGTTCATATGATCCTGCATCATGCACTTGGTATTCACTGCTAGAGGTTCACACCTCCATCATCTGGGTTATCCTTTCCGAATCATACCCTACTTGGGTATCCATGGCATACAACTATCCTTTCAAAATTTCGTGCATAACATGAGACAACAACATATTTCAGAGGGGATTATCACCCAAATCTTTTCATACCTTGAGCTACATAAGCATGAACATTTATATACCTGTTCTTGGCTGATAGCACCCTCTTTCTGATTTTTACCTTATCAGCAGTGCTTTAGGGGGATTCTTACAATTCTGTCAACAACCTTTTGACCGCAGCCTTCCCATGGCCATCCTCTGCTTGAGGTTGCCCATTATTGGTAACTGTCTTCCTCAATAGTTCCAATTCCTTTCTATACACAACATGCATCATTAGTTGTAATATCAATTAAAATGAATGTATCATAAGAGTCAAATCCATAAAAATTCTTCAAAATGTCCTAGCGTATCTTTATGCACTTCATCCCATTATCCTCAAGGGTTTCCATGAATGCAATACAGACAATTCTCAACTGTTTCTGCAGTAATACAATCATCATTACTATGGTGTCAAAACGTTTACCTTTATTAGTATATCAACTTTCTCATTCTAGAGGAAACATAACACATAGCAAGAAAGGAGTTAGAGGCTCTCCCCTTTTTTCCACTCCTTCCACACAGCTTGGGGATTTCAACCCAGTTGAGTTATTTCTAAGGCCTTACTTCCTTTTCTTGATGTGGCTTCAACCAATCCTATTCGATCAAACATACTCATTTATTCCTTCTCTCTTCCCAACTGTACTTGTTCTCACAACTGCTCATCTAAAACCTACAACTCTGCAAGCAATTCAAAGTTATTAGGGTGGACAAGTGTTTCTCCATTTTCCTCTTCTTGGATTTTGCAATTTCTTCCAGGTTGGGATCTCCCTTCTCCTTTCCTTGAGCAGCCTTGGTTAGGCCCCACTCTAACCTTTTTGGATACAACAACATGCTTTAATAACAAGCTTTTGTTCATAGTGGGTCATGAACCTGTGCACCCTGCACATTATCATTCGGTTCTTAAAGTGGTTAACATTCAGTTGTTAGTCTTCCTGTTACACATTTTATTTTAAAAAATGTAATCCAGGCTTCTTATATAGGTAGGCTTTGCATCCCATTTCCCAAACTTCAACAATTGTTAGGGTTGTGACTCTGTTCTTTTGACAGAGTCCTTACACAGTTTCCTTCACAGGGAACTTATTCAGCATGCAACTTCCTCATTGCATATCCATCACTATCTGTGATGGCGTCAACCTTGAATTAGCTTCATCTTGTTAATAAGCATTCTTTAAGGAACATAGACATGCATTTCTGACATGCATTCCAGATTATGTATCCACACATATTCTAGTTTTTTTTAACTTACGTCCATGATGTACTTATCCATATTCATAATCCTAAACCTGTATGTAGCTGTCATATGTATGTTTCACAACCTACATACATCTCTACTTTAAAATCAATCAACTCATGATTGTTTACAATCATTCTCATGTGATCCTCGAAGCCATAATCATTTGCCTATTATCATGACAACAAAGCATCCTTGCTCGTTTACTCTTTCATTTATTTGTACTGGATTTTCCTGGGGAGATGGAGCACATTCCCCTTAAGCTATCATTCAAAACATAACATTCATGACTCTTCAGAATGGAGTCAACCATGCATCCATGGTATTCAATGAATCTTGGCAAGTGCATGCTTGCCTCACATTTCACTCATTTAGGCAGTCACCTCGTGCCTTTAATATACCTATACTCTTACATCAAACATGTGCATCACTTGTACATGTAATATCATTCATACCTAACTGGTATTAAATCAGGCTTCATATCAAGAAGATTCACAATGCATTAAATCCATGCACTCAAGCATAAACACACACAAACCTAACCAAACATTTATCATGCAAGCTCATTGCTTGCACCCCTTCCATGTCAGGAATGCACATGGGAATCTAAGACTTCCAGATCCTCTTCCAAGGATAGTGTTGCCATCCTTATGACAAGCCTCATAGGAACACTCATCACCAAGTTTCCCTCTTCAGTTGAGAGCTTGCAGTCATTCACATGACATCCACATGGATGTTGAATTATACATAGTCATAACTATGTTCCCTTTTTATATGATAACAACTAGCAAGAAAACCTTCTTGCCTCAACTTCTATAGGGCTTATCCATCTCACCTTTCCTCTGGTCATGAGGAGTTATATACTCCGAGTTTAATATAAAGAAGTAATTATATTGCCAAGGATCCTACCTGATCCTATCAGATTTCTTTAATCCCACAAAGGTATTAACCATTATATAATCAGCCATCACCAGTTCCTGAGGTTCCAACTGCCCATGCTTAGAGGCAGTGTTACGAACACCAGGTTATCCATCCTTCGGGCTTCCGCTACCCTTGACATAACCATTCCACCTTCAACTATCCACATTCAAGTCTTGTTATTAATGTTAATTAACATATCCCTACTCCGGTAAGAGTAGTTATCACTTTGACAAAGGGTTAAAGAAATTCTTCTGCTGAAATTCAACAAGAATTCCCAAAATCACAGGTTCAATCTGCAGTCCTTCTCCTCAAGGAGTAAATGCAAATAAAAATACCTATTTATGCGACTCGTGCATGAGCCCAAGAAGTCCAATTGTTGTAACCATTCTCTGATACCAATTTGTAACACACCCACGATGGGGCATACAAATTTTCTCTTTTCCTTAACTCTCTCTAGGTTCCCTTTTCTTCAATTTCAGGTTCTTCCAAACCCGCGGGCTCTTTCCTGGCCCCTTTGAAGGGTTTGATCAACAGGAACTAGCTCTCCATGCTATCCCCCTTCCTTCATATGACCTTAGGCTATGACCACAGGCCTAACCAAAGGGTGCTTCGTGACTTCGCATGTCGGGTATTTGCATGTGAGCCAACCCTAACTCTCTAGACTCCCGAACTCATGAAATCTGAACTAGAGTCTAGCGCACACTAGCTACTCCCTTAATATTTTTCAATATGACCCCTCGCTGTGACCTGGGGCCAATCTTCCGAGTGCTTTGAGACTTCGCATTTCGCGAGGTTGGAAGACTACTCACCTCTCTTCTTCCGACTCCCATTTTTTCAAAGTTCCTCGGGACTAGATCTACATTCCATGCTCCTCTCGTGATCCAATGGTTCAAATCAACTTGTGAGTTTGGACTCCGTGAGTTCTCACAACTCTGCCTTTGAATTTCCTAATTTACGAGTCAGTGAAATGATGATCTCCCGCCACGTGTCCTGTCTCGATGGACGACTAGGATTTTTGCGGCTCTCAGCTCCTTGGGTATTGACCTCCTGCCTTCTCTACAGGTTCTTCCTCCAAGGTACGTGGATCTCTGCCATGTGTCCTCTAAATCTAACATCTTAGAGTCACTTCGCACTTCACCTCTTGTGAAGTTTAGATTGATCTCCCTCGATTCTTCCGATGTCCGAATCCTTGAACTCTCGGATCTGTGGCCACCTGTTAACCTCGACGATGGACGGTTCCGAATGGCTTCAAAACTTCGAGACTTCGCAAGTCCACTCTTCTGTACACTTTCAAAGGGTTTAGGCCTCATGCACTTTGCTTTGGATCCAACGACTGTTGGTCCTCATGCTCACATCTAACGGCTGAGATCCAATCTCCTCCTGTGCATACTCCTAAGTGTTTGGACGTGGATTCTAATGGTCAAGATATCCTCCACAATGCTCGATCCAAAAATCACTATTTATACTCCTCCTGAGCTTACACCTTCTTCCCTAACTTGGAAGATTTCCAACGTTTCAAAGGCCTCGACCTTTGATCCTTCTGCGAGTCCTTGATTTTGGGTCTCATCTGTATTTCTAAAAACGCTATCTTTCCTGAGCTTCTGAACTTGGAATAAGTCCGACTCTTGTGCACTCCTTGCACCATCCCCTCTGAGCTTCTCGAACTTTCTCAATCTCCCAAGGAATTTTACCCTTCTACTCCTCCAAAAGACAGTCTTTCAACACTCCGTCCAAGTGTGGGCCTAGTGTACTCCTTGCACAGGTCTTCCTCCAGAGTGTTCAACCACTCAGTGAGTGTTTGAATCGATCTAATGACCAAGATGACCTTTCCTCCTGTTAAACGGGTCGCATCCATCCCCTCTGTCAGATTCTTAAGTCATCTACAATTCTTGTTACTCTGGTAGTTCAGGTAACTTGACTATAGTGAAATTTGACCTCCTGGAGCTTCGAGCTCCTGAGATTCCGAAACCTTAAAAATCCAACTCCACTTTAACTCATAATCCATGAACTCAAATATCATGGATAGGATGAATGAGGGGAGTCCCATAGGATCCACGGATCTATGGTCTAGGTCAACTTCGCGACTTCGACTGTCGGATGTTTAGTCACACCAACACGCGATTTTCCCTCCGTGCGAACTCCAAATTCACAGATCCGACGGTCAAGGTGGGTCCCGATAGATCCATAGATCCACGGTCCATGTTATTTTGTATCTTTTGATTTCAAAAGACTTGGCTTCACTAACATGCGAATATCCTGATGTGTGAACTTGCGAAGATTGTAGTAGTCGAGGCGTTAACGCCTGCTCTCCTTCTTCAAATCTAACGGTCGTGACAAACCTTGGATTCTTCCAAACGGATCTCGTCCATTCATCTTCCAAATGAAAGGGTAATCCCTTTTGATACTTGAATCTCACTATCCTTCCTTAGCTCCATCAGTTATGAAGTAATTAAGAAACTTGCGCTCTTTCTCCTGAACTTATCACTTAGAAGGGTCGACATGCGTACATGAAACTGTACCTAAGGTCGACGAACTCACAGTTTGTGGCTCTAGCTTAAGCCACCATAACACGCAAGCATTTATGAGTATAAAAACACATCCAATTCATACAATTTCCTACTTGCCTAATTACACAGTCAAGAAGACACAAAAAGGGTACAATATAAATCATTAAGCAAACGTATCCATCCCTGCAACATTCATAGGATGTCCAATTTTAATTCACAGTACCACTTAAATACACAAAATATGTAATTAATTATCTATTACAGATGGTATCCAACTAACTGAATGTGGGTGTTCGTCCTTGCACCCGACCATAGGCTCAGAGGCATTCATTATTATCACTCTGGCCAACCCCGTGCCAAGCCATGATATCACTAGGGCACTCTTGCGGATCTCAAGGATTCTTTCTCTATTTCAGCTTCTTCTCGGGTTCTGTTCTCTATGAACTTTCAGATATTTCTTTCTCTATTATGGCCTTGGTGAGGTTTATCGGATGCTCACTCAGCATCAAGCTCGTGATCTTCTGTTCATCATCCACTGGAGAGCTATGTGCGCTCTCCTCTTTGTCTCTCCATCTATCTCTTTTTTTGTCCCTATTTTTCTTTATATATTTTTCCTAGGATGGTTCTCAACCCATCTTGTTCCTTCTGTCAGAAGGGAACTCGGGTCATCTTGGTCTTCCAGACCCTGTGGTACCTTGGGGTGACATTATTCAGTCAGACCATGCTTCCATTCATGGGGGTGGTTGATTTCTCAACCACCAGTCCTTTTTCATTAATTTATTTCTCTCCTTGGGATCCGAAGAGGCTCATTATCCTAGCAAAGGGAGTTTGGGTCATTTGAACTAATTGACCCTCTCTACAATCTCCTCACTCTTTCCTATAGTGATATCATGGTGAGTAATTTCAAGGCTTCACCCCCACAATGAGTTATTGGCAACTTAAACAATAATACATTTACACTGTCCACATGCCTTAGCATGGTAATCCTATTTTATGATTAATTACAAACTGGGGGAAACAGGGATGTTACAATGAGAATGTCATCCAGATACACCACTACAAAAGTATTGGTGAATGGTCGTAGGATATTTTCCATCATCCTTATGAAAGTGGCTAGAGAATTTTTCAAACCAAAGGGCATGACCAACCATTCAAAAAGGACTTGCTTTGACTTGAAGGCGGTCTTCCATACATTTGTCTGTTCTATCGAGACCTGGTGGTAGCCAGACTTCAGATCAATCTTACTGAAGTATTTGGACCCCGTGATTTGATCAAGGAGGTTGTCGATTTGGGGAATCAGGTTCTAGTTTCTGACTGTGATTTTATTCAGAGCCTGATAATCAATGCAGAGTCGCTAGGTTCCATCTTTATTCTGTACCAACATGATTGGGCTCCCGCAAGGTGATGAGATGGGATGGATGTGATCCTTATGGAGAAGTTCTTAGATCTGTCCCTTGATCTCCTCATTCTCTAACAGAGAGTGACGATAGAATGGCCCATTAGGCAGCGGTGCGCCAGGGGTCATATCGATGGGGTGCTTGACATGATAGTGTAGAGGTACCCCAGTAGGTGAGGAGAAGATATCCGAGTAGTCTTCCACGATCTTATCTACTTGCTTCTGCTATGTGAAGAGGTCAACCATAGAGACCCTGGATGTGGCTATGATATTTCGCTTATTTTGAGAGTGAATCACGAAGAAGACAAACTTCCCCATTTGAGAGATGACCTTCCTGCATTGCTTAGCAGAGATCAAGGAAATAACACTAGGTGGGACTGCCTTGGGTATCCTGTACAATTTCCTGTTAAAAGTAATAATAACACTACGAGGCCTAGAATCATATACAACATGATGTTTCCATAAATAAGGTTGGCCTAAAATAACATCACAAACTTCGAGAGGAGAAACATCACACAATACCTCGTCTTTGAAGGGCTTGATGTCGTACGACAATCGACACTGTTGGCTAATGCAGAGATCGCTTCCTTGGCAGAGCCATCCAATGGTGTAGGGTTGTGGGTACAACATTGTAGGTAGGGCCAACTGCTTGACGACCTCTGCTGAGATGAGGTTATTCTAGCTACCGCTATCAACAATGAAGTGTAGCGAGGTGCCTTTTACCCACATATGTGAATGGAAGAGGCACTCTCCTTCTTTTGGCTCATCTGGTTCACCAGGCTGGAGCTTGGTGGTAGAAACAATGGCATTGGGTTCCGGTCAATGATCCGTCTTCCCTTTCTGGTTCTGTCTCAGAGTTAGAACCTGCATATGATTCATAGGCTTTCACTTTGGCCACCAGCAATTACTTTGAGAGACAATCAACAGTGTTATGCCAAGGGCTCTTATGGAAGTCGAACCACTTTCCTGTATCTTTCTTTATCATTCTGGTGTCCTTCTTTGCTTGCGGCTTGGACTGGTTGTCCTGATACTGTCCATATTTTCTCTATCCTTTGTTCTATGCGTTGGGGCTGCCCTTTCTTGGATTTTGTTGTGAGGGGTTCCCAGGCCCAAATTGTCGCGTCTTTTGTTTGAGCTTCTGCTCTATTTTGATGACATATCGGTAGTCTGCACCCAAGGATGAGATGTCCAGAAATTCCATTTCGATCCAGATGTATCTATGTCGAGAACTACGATACTTGAGCACCAGATGTTGCTTTGAATCTTTGATACCCAGGTTGGTGCGCAAGATATGGAAGATATTTGTGAAATCTGGCACTGCTTGGTCTCTTTCTTGTCGCAGTGTGGTCCATTTGGTATACAAATCGTCATAACTTCCGACAAGGTAGTATTGTTCCTTAATAACATCCCTGAAGGATTTCCAGGTGGCCGTGACTGTAAATAATGAGGGTTCCTCTGTTTCCTTTTTCTCACTGAAATTTTCCCACCAATATTTGACATGGATAACGACTTTGAGGACAGCAAAAGTAATCTTTTCTCTATTCGAAAAGTTATGGACAGAAAAATACCCTTCTAGTAGATTCAACCACTTGTCTACAACATCTGTGTCTATATGACCTTCAAATATAGGAATATAAAAGTTTATTTGTACCTTGAAGGGGACGACGCCTCCGCTCGAAGAATATGCATTGCCTGTTGGTAGCCGTCGAAGGATTTGCACGAAACTATCCATCATCTCGTTCCTTTGTTGCGTGAGGGATTCCTTATTCAATAGTTTGAAAGGATCTTCTATCCCATCATGTTTCTTTTCTCCTGCCATGAGAGGTTGCTTGGGCATGCGAGATATTTTATCCTCAAGAGAAATAAGCTCAAGACCCAACTCTTTGTACTCCGACCTCATTGGGGACGTGCATTAAGACGACAAGGAGTAGACCGCTCTGATACCATTGATCCATATTTTATGAGAAGAAAAAAATGACTACAGATTATTAACAGGTGCTTAACACAAAATAACAGAGATGCAATAAAACTGGTTTTCTATTCAATAAGAAAATAAGCTGAAACTGTAAAATGCAACGGAAACAAGCTTGCTGGAATGGTGGTGGCTTATCTCTGAGAAGAGATGTGATGGCTGCGCTCATTCGTAAGAAGATGATTATAGTGAGGCTCTAAAGGTATTTTTACAATAAACATAATGCCCAAAACCCTAGACATTCAAAAACCTAACCCTACGAGATGAAGTGCCAAATGTCATGTGGGCCCTGGTTGGGTAAGTTAGTACATCAACTTCCCGAGGTCGTAACTTTTGCATACGATCTCTGTTTTAGGTGTATGATAGCCCATTGGAAAGGTATCGTCGAGGAGATTCAATTTAGGGATAATATAGTAGGAAAATTTAAATTTCTCTCCTTTTTCCCCAAAAAACATCGTTTAGGGCCTCAAATCGGCTCTGGAAGTGAAAAACTACTAAAAATAGTAAATTACCAAAATTGCTAGAAAATTGTTTTAAGCCAGTTGGAAAAGGTGGGTGGCCACCAATATCCACCTGGATCATATGTGGTGAGATCAAATTGTGCAGGTGCAACACATTAAAGAGAAAAATGTGACTTGGAAGGAATTCAAGAAGTACTTTGAAAATAAATACTTGAATAAGAGATACTATGACAAGAAAATGAAACAGTTCTTCGAACTCAAGCTTGGGGGTATGACCATTGATGAATATGAAAGAAGGTTTTTAAAATTGTTGAAGTATGTTTCTTTCATAAAGGACGATACTGTTAAGATTTCGAGGTATTTGATTGGATTTCCTTTATTCATCAGTGATAAGATACAATATGATGATTCCAAAACATTGGAGGAGGCAATGAGGAGAGCCAAATTCCTATATGACCAGCATAAAGCAAAGCCAACTTTCCAAAAATATTGGGAAGACAAGAATAAATATAATATGGAACAAAGGAAGAAGGGGACTAAGCCACCATTGTTCAGAAATAATCCTCAGGGACAACCAACCTTTAGAGAACCCATAACAATTGAGACAAGGGGGCAAAGACCAAGGCAACCACCTATTCAATGTTGGGGTTGTAAAGGAGATCATATGTACAGAGATTGTCCTCACATAAGTGAAAATGTGAGATTTGTTCACAATGTACAACAAGCTAAAATAGTGGAGGACATGGGCAGAAGCATACCAAGGATCTATGCAGCCCTGGACAACAAGCAAAAAAAATTTCAATCACATATGATTGAAGTGGAAGGTATGATCAACCACCAAACCATTGCTATTTTAATTGATTCAGGAGCTAGTCATAGTTATATAGATCCTAAGATGGCGGAAATATTTCATTTTCCAAGAAGCAAGCATGGAAAATCTTAGTTGGTGCAGTTGGCTAGGCAAATTTGAATATCTTTCCTTTAGGTTCCTATGACTGTCTAATTGGGATGGATTGGTTAGACCAATAGCATTCTATCCTAGACTGTCATAACAAGACATTTACTTGTTGGGATGAGGAAGGGAACCTAAGGACAGTTCAGGGAATTCCTAGGGCATTAACTATCAGAGAAATTTCAGCATTACAATTGAAGAAATGTTACAGAAAAGGGTGTCAAATATTTGCAACTCAGATGGAGGAGACATCTAGAGATAAGGTGTAATGATCCTGACTTGGATAGTCTAGGAAATGCTAGTAATGTGTGTGTAGGATTAATTGTTTACAGCATATAAATGGTCATACAAATAATAAATGCAACAAATTACTACAAATTTTATATTATGATATCTATGCAGAGTACAAAAGGCTGAATGCGGATGAATAAAATGAATCACTCGGCTAGATCAAAATAAAAAAGGATCTTAGCCCGAATACAACAAGGAAACTAAATGATAATACCTAAAATAGGTGAGCACTGCAGGATCAATGGATGTGTTGGAGCTATGGCAGCTCATACGGTAACTGTTGGAAGTCTGGAAAGTTCGCCTTGGTGGCTATACCTCTCGGAATGGCCTGGAAATTGTCCCAAATGATGCGCCCTATTCTAGTTCTCAGTCCTGGTAACTGTCAGACCCCTCTGTTGGTGGGTTTGGACCCCGTATGGATCTCTCTAGGGGAATGCACCCCTCTCTCACTGGCAAAATGCGCCCTAGTGATTCCACCGTAGGAATTAGCTGAGATGTGTCTCAAAATGACCGCCTTGGTCTACTGGGAAATGGGTCGAAAGGGTTTCCCTGAATATGGCCTAATGCTCACTCAAGAAACTTGAATGTATTTTCCAAAAGTGCCGCACTTCGAAGTCTGGAAAATGGGCCCCAGATGATTCCTCCATCGGAATCTGGCGAGGAACCAGGTAAAAGATGTGCCTTGCCTTCTTCTCAAATGGGTTGGAGGGAAATTTTGGAATTCTCCCTGGATGGGACAAGTCAATATCCTAAACCTCCTTAGGAGTTGCACCCTCACCCTGGATGAATACGCCCTTACTATTGGACCCTACGTAATTGCTGCTGAAGAATGATGGAAGACCTGTGTGATCTTCCCGATGACTAGGGTGTGTCTCTCAACACCAAAATCAACCAATTGGCATCTTCCTCTTGGAATCCACTGAACTATCTCTCTTGAGATGCGCCTCTCCTCAATGACAAGTCATAATCTGCATAATGATGAATTAGGTCGCTGACCCTTCTCTTATAGCTTTACTAAACCCTAACTCACTGTTGAAACCCTAATTCACCGTTGACTTCTATTTTTAGCTTGTCTGTGCTATATTTATCTCATAATGACTTAAAATCCCTTTTAACCATTTTTAGCTCAATGTCACTTTCCGAACATAACACCTATGACTGGAGTGACCTCGAGTAACCCTGTTTACCCCTTTTGTGGCCCTGGATATAGTCTAACAGGGAAGTTTAGACCATTAAGCCTCCTCTATGGAGCTCCTATTTGGAAAGGGACATTACAGTCCTCCCTTCCCGAAATTGCTTGTCCTCAAGCAATACTAGTCCAGGGTGCTACAACACTTGCTCACTCTCCCAAGTAGCATCCTCTACTGGAAGCCCTCTCCATTTGATCAAACACTCTCTAATGACCCTGCTCCCCAGTTTCCGCTCGTGGAACTCCAAAACCTCCTCCAGAACCAACTCCAACTGTCCTTCCTCATCCAATGGGGGAAGCTCCTCTGATGTGCTAATGAATAGTTCCATTGCCTTTTTGAGGCAATATACGTAGAACACGTTATGAATCTTTCTCCCCTCTCGAAGCTCTAGATCATAAGCAACCTCGCCTACTCGGCGCATGACCCTGTAAGGGCCATAAAATCTAGGCTTGAGCTTCTCAGTCCCACTCTTTGATCCAGATTTTATGAGCATAACGAAATGACTACTTATTATTACCAGATTCTTAACACAGAATAAAAAAGATACAATGAAACTGGTTTTCTATTCAATAAGGAAATAAGCTGAAATTGTAAAATGCAGTGAAAAACAAGCTTGTTGGAATGGTGGCGGCTTATCTTTGAGAAGAGATGTGACGCCTGCGCTCATTCACAAAAATATCATTACAATGAGGCTCTGAAGGTCTTTTTACAATAAACAGGAGTTTCAAAAACCTTGAACATCCAAAAATCTAACCCTAGGAGATGAAGCACCAAAAGTCATGTGGGCCCCGTTTGGGTAAGTAGGTACGTCAACTTCCCGGGGTCGTAACTTTTGCATACGATCTTCGTTTTAGGCGTATGATAGCCCATTGGAAAGATCTATCTGAGGAATACAATAGTTGCACAATATTTCATGATTGCAAGATACTCCAAAAAACATCGTTCAGGGCCTCAAAACGGCTCTGGAAGTTCAGGTCTCAAAAAATTGCTAAAATTAGTAAATTATCAAAATTGCTAGAACGTTGTTTTGAGCCAACTGGAAAAGGTGGGTGGCCACCGATATCCACCTGGATCAATCCTCCATCCTTAGGAATCAATGGTCTCCATTGCGTTGAGTTCCCCCATCAGATGAGGACATTTCTGCTGAATTTGGCCCCGGGTGAGCCACTTGCCTTGGTGCAAGAGCTACCCTACTTTGACGACTCGATAAAGTTGGAGCCTTTGTTGTCGAGTGCCCTTGATCTGTGTGTCCAAAATTTGATCACTGGATGCTTTTTGTATGCAGTCGGGGTTGATCTATGTTGGTGTCAGCTGTTCTGCTACATCTGAGGTGTCCAATAATGGTGGGAAATAAGGCCGAAGGAGGTCCACGTTGAACATTGGGTGCAGGCCAAGGAAAGGAGGAATGTTGAGCGCTAAATCATTATCCCCCACATCCTTGGTGATGGTGTATGACCCATAACAGAGTGGGTGAAGCTTCCGATGGGGTCCTGTAAGGCGTTCTCTCTACAAGTGCAACCAAACTTTGTTTCCCACCTGAAACTTATGTGGAACCCGATGTTGATCATGATGCTGCTTGTACTTGCCATTGGACTTCTGTAGGATATCCTGAACCTGTTGGCGGATGTGCTGGATCCTCTCAATGAACCGGGTTTCTTTGTCAGCCTCAGTTGGAGTAGGAGAGGAGTCGGTCAAGGTGACCTCAAGGGGAAGTGCAACATCTATGGGACCCAATGGTTGGAATCTCAACCCCACCTGAAAGGGGCTGTGGCCGGTTGAGCTATGCAGGGATTGGTTGTAGCTATGCTAAACATAGGGAAGAATCTCATGCCATGTGCGAGGGTTCTTGGAATTATACATGCGCAAGATATGCACGATCATTTGATTTACGACCTCGGTTTGGCCATTTGTCTGGGGGTGGAAGGCCGTGGATTTGGTGAGCTTGGTGTCTAGCAGTGACCAGAGGCTCGACCATAATGTGCCGAGAAATCGACTGTCCCGATCTGAGACAATGGTTTGTGGGATTCCAAAATGTACCCAGACTCGTTCAAAGAAGAGCTTGGCAATGGCTTCTGCTGTGATGCTCTTCTTGCAAGCAACCATAATCGCCATCTTAGAAAAGCGTTCATCAACCACAAAAACACAGTCATTTCCCCGCTTGGTGGATGGGAGGCTCGACATGTAGTCCATTAAGATGGATTCCCATGGCCTGTCAGGAGTAGGAAGAGGGGTGTATAGGCCCTATTTCTTAGTGGTTGGTTTGGCAATAGCACAGGCAGTGCAAGACCTGATATACTTGCTGACCTCCTGTCGAAGTTTCAGCTAGTAGAAATGTTTTTGTAGCATCGCCACTATCTTTTCGAAGCCGAAGTGTCCTGCCACTTGGCTGTAGTGGGCTTCCCAGATCAACTTCACTCGCTCACTTGATGGAACACATATATGGCCCAGATGACATAACAACCCATCCTAGAGATGGAAATTATCGACAACTACCTTTTCACCCAATATTTGGTAGGTGGTTGCGAAGTCTGAGTCTGTTTCATAGAGTTGGGGCCATCCAGAGGTCTCATGGCCGCAGGAGTCTAGCACTATGGTGAGTGCCGCGACTGGTGGTCTGCTAAGGCAATCAACGACATGGTTGGTGCTTCCTATTTTATACTTGATGTTGAGGTGGAATTGCTGCAAGTATGTGGACAACTTTTGATAGTGGTCATTTTTCAATTTGCCTTGTGTCTGCATGATATGCAATGGCTTATGATAAGTGTGGATGAATGTCTCCCTCCCAAGAATTTAATGTCTCCACTGGCGGCAGGCTTGCATAATGGAGTACATTTCTTTGTCATAAGTAGGGTACTTACATACAACATTTTATAGTGTCACACTATGATAGGCCACGGGGTGGCCGTGCTGCATGAGAACGACACCCACAACATAGTCTGAAGCATCAGTTTCAATATCAAAGGGCTTCTGCAGATATGGTAGTGAAAGTACTGGGGCTGAGCACAAGCGCTGCTTCAAATCATCGAACACTTGTTGTTGGGGCCGGACCCATGCAAATTTCGCCTTACCATCACCCCTGGTTATTTGGCTTAGGGTCCATGCAATATGGGAGAATCCCAACACAAACCTGCGGTATAAATTGGCCAAGCCCAAGAAGCTCCGAAGCTCAATGAGTGTGGCTGGGGCTGGCCAGTCATGAATGACTTGGATCTTGGCATGATCCACATGTACGCCATGTTGATCAATGATGTAGCCTAGGTAATGGACCATGTCCATGCCGAAGGAGCATTTTTTCAAGTTGGCATATAGCTTGTGCTGCCGCAGGATGTGCAAAACCCGTTGAATATGCTGCAAGTGTTCAGCCCAAGTCTTGCTGTAAATGAGAATGTCATCCAGATACACCACTACAAAAGTATTGGTGAATGGTCGTAGGATATCGTCCATCATCCTCATGAAAGTGGTTGGAGCATTTGTCAGACCAAAGGGCATGACCAACCATTCAAAAAGGCCTTCCTTTGACTTGAAGGCAGTCTTCCATACATCTGTCTGTTCTATCGGGACCTGGTGGTAGCTAGACTTCAGATCAATCTTACTGAAGTATTTGGCCCTAATGAGTTGATCAAGGAGGTCGTCGATTCGGGAAGTCAGGTACCAGTTTTTGACTGTGATTTTATTCAGAGCCTGATAATCAATGCAAAGTCACCAGGTTCCATCTTTCTTATGTACCAGCACGATTGGGCTCCTGCAAGGTGATGAGTTGGGATGGATGTGCCCCTTGTGGAGAAATTCTTGGATCTGTCGCTTGATCTCCTCATTCTATAACAGAGAGTGATGATAGACTGGCCCATTGGGCAGCGATGTGTCGGGGGTCAGATCGATGGGGTGCTTGACCTGGTAGTGCAGAGGTACCCCGGTAGGTGAGGAGAAGATATCCAAGTATTCTTCCACGACCTTATCTACTTGCTTCTGCTATGTGGAGAGGTCGGCTGCAAAGACCCTAGATGTGGCTGTGATTTTTCTCTTATTCTGAGAGTGAATCATGAAGAAGACAAACTTCCTCGTCTGAGAGATGACCTTCCTGCATTGCTTAGCAGAGATCAAGGAAATAGAACTAGGTGGGACAGCCTCGAGTATCCTGTACAATTTCATGTTCAAAGTAATAATAACACTACGAGGCCTAGACTCATATACAACATGACGTTTCCATAAATAAGGTTGTCCCAAAAGAACATCACAAACTTCAAGAGGAGAAACATCACACAATACCTCGTCTTTGAAGGGATTGATGTCGTACAATAGTCAACACTGTTGGATGATGCGAAGATCGCTTCCTTGGCGGAGCCATCCAATGGTGTAGGATTGTGGGTGCAGCATTGTCGGTAGGGCCAGCCGCTTGACGACCTCTGCTGAGATGAGGTTCTTCTGGCTACCACTATAATCGATGAAGTGCAATGGGGTGCCTTTTACCCACATCTGTGAATGGAAGAGGCACTCTCCTTTTTCTGGCTCGTATGGTTCACCATGCTGGAGCTTGGTGGTAGAAACAGTGGCACTGGGTTCCACATCAATGATCCGTCTTCCCCTTTCTGGTTCTGACTCAGAGTCATAATCCACATCTGATTAAGAGGCTTTCACTTCAGCCACTAGCGTCTGCTTTGAGCGACAGTCAGCAGTGTTATGCCAAGGGATCTTATGGAAGTTGCATGACTTCTCGATATCTTTCTTTGTCTTTCCAGTGTCCTTATTTGCTTGCGGCTTGGACTGGTTGTCCTGATACTATCCATCTTTTCTCTATCCTTTCTTCTATGGGTTGGGGCCGCCCTTTCCTGGATTTTGTTGTGAGGGGTTCCTCGGGCCAAATTGTCGCGTCTTTTGTTTGAGATTCTGCTCGATTTTGACGGCATATCGATAGGTCGCGCCCAAGGATGAGATGTCCAGAAATTCCATTTTAGTCTGGATGTACCTATGCAGAGCACCGTGATACTTGAGCACTAGATGTCACTCCAAATCTTTCATACCCAACTTGGTGCGCAAGGTATGGAAGATATTTGTGAAATCTGGCATTGCTTGGTCTCTTTTTTGCCGCAGTGTGGTCCATTTGGTATACAAGTCGTAATAACTTCCGACAGGGTAGTATTGTTCCTTAATAGCATCCCTGAAGGATTCCCAAGTGGCTGTGACTGTAAATAATGAGGGTTCCTCTGTTTCCTTTTTCTCATAGAAAGTTTCCCACCAATATTTGACATGGGGAATGACTTTGAGGAGCGCAAAATTAATCTTTTCTCTATTCGAAAAGTTATGGACAAAAAATACCCTTCTAGTAGATTCAACCACTTGTCTACAACATCTTCATCTATCTGAACTTCAAATTTATGAATATCGAAGTTTATTTGTACCTTGAAGGGGGTGGTTCCTCTGCTCGAAGAAGATGTGCCGCCTGTTGGTAGTCATCGAAGGATTTGCGCGAAATTATCCATCATCTCGTTCTTCTGTTGCATGAGGGATTCCTCAATCAACAGTTTGAAAGGATCTCCTATCCTATCATCTTTCTTTTCTCCTTCCATGAGAGGTCGCTTGGGTGTGCGAGAGATTTTTTCCTCAAGAGAAACAAGCTCGAAACCCAACTCTTTGTACTCCGACCTTGTTGGGGACATGCATTAAGACGACAAGGAGCAGACCGCTCTGATACCACTGATCTGGATTTTATGAGTAGAATGAAATGACTACATATTATTACCATATGCTTAACACAGAATAACAGAGATACAGTGAAATTGGTTTTCTATTCAATAAGGAAATAAGATGAAACTGTAAAATGCAGCGGAAAACAAGCTTGTTGGAATGGTGGCGGTTTATCTCTGAGAAGAGATGTGACCACTGCGCTCATTCGCAAGAAGATCATTACAATGAGGCTCTCAAGGCCTTTTTACAATAAACAACATTTTCAAAAACCCTAAACATCCAAAAACCTAACCCAAAAGATGAAGCACCAAAAGTCATGTGGGCCCCGTTTGGGTAAGTCAGTACATCAACTTCCCGGGGATGTAAATTTTGCATACGATCTCCGTTTTAGGCATACGATATCCCATTGGAAATATCTATCCGAGGACTACAACAGTTGCAAAAAATTTCACAATGAAATTTTGCGACCGCAACATACCCCAAAAAACATCGTTTAGGGCCTCAAAACGGCTCCGGAAGTTTAAGACTCAAAAAATTGCTAAAAATAGTGAATTATCAAAATTGATAGAACGATGTTTTGAGTCAGCTGGAAAAGGTGGGTGGCCACCGATATCCACATGGATCACTCTTATTCAGAGATGATTGTCTGTAAGGTTGGAGTCTCAAGAAAACCAAATCCCCAACCTCAAAGTTGCGCTCTATACTGTGCCTGTCTGCACTCATATTCTGTCGGTTCTGTGCCATCTGCAGGTTCTCTTTTAACAACTTGAGAATCTCCTGACTCTCTATGATCCAATCCTTGGCCTTGGGAGCTCTTCTCTCCCCGAAAACCAAGTCTACCAAAGTGCGAGCATCATATCCATACAATGCTTGGAAGGGTTTCATACCAATGGACATGTGGAAAGTGGTGTTGTAGCAATGCTCTCCTAAATGTAGCCACTTTACGCATGTTCTCTTCTGTCCACCTACATAGTTCCTCAAATATCCTTCAACCCACTTGTTGAAAATATCGGTCTGCCCACCTGTCTAAGGGTGATAGCTGGTGCTGGGTGTCAACTTTGTCCCCACCAATCGAAACAACTCTCTCCAAAATGTTCCCATGAACCGACTGTCCCTGTCACTGACGATGTTCCTCGACAACCCATGAAGTCTGAAGACCTCCCTAAAGAATAGCTCGGCTACCTAAACTATGTTGTAATATGTCTACATCGCATATAAGTGAGAAAACTTGGTTGATCTTTCAACCACTACATAGATACAATCCTTACTCTGGACCTTGGGTAGGCCTTTGATGAAGTCCATCGATATACTCTCCCATTTCTTCTATGGAATGGGGAGTGGCTGAAGTAGCCCTACTGGAAGGGAATGCTCTAACTTGTTCTACTGGAAAGTCACACACTCACTGACGTGTCTCATAACGTCCTATTTGAGGCCCTTCCAAGCGAACCTCTCCCTGATCTGTCTATAGGTTTTGCAAAACCCCTGATGGCCTGCTAGTGGTGAATCATGAACTGTGGTGAGGATATTCTTCTTGAGCACCGAATTTGGTACCAAGTAGAATCTATCCTTGTAGAATATGACATCGTCAATGACCCTATACCTATCATCCTGTATCTTCCCATCCATCACTTCACAAGCGAACTTTTTCTTGGAATATTCCACTAACAAGTGGGATTTCCAATCTGCTGAAATCTCCATCAAAGAACATGCCGCAGGTCTCCTCGATAGTGCATCGACCACAATGTTCTTCCCCTTTACATACTCTATGTCGAAGTCGAATGCATGTACCTTCATCACCCATTTATGTTGGTGCTCACTGAGGTCCTTCTTCTCAAGGAAATACTTCAAGTTGTTGTGATCTGTCTTGACCATGAATTTGCTTCCCACAAAATATTGTTTGAATTTGGTCAAAGCATGCATGATTGCCAACATTTCTTTGTCATAAATGGAGTAAAAACTCTCGGGCTGACTGATATTCCTACTCTCGAATACAATGGGGTTTCCTCCCTGCATCAAAATTGCCTCGATACCCTCACCGGATGCATCACACTCTAGTACAAATGGCACGGTGAAGTTTGGTAATGCCAACACTGGACAAGTGCCCATGAATTCCTTCATGTGATCAAAGTATTTCTGTGATTTCTCGGTCCATATGAAGGTCCTGTGCTTGGTAAGATCTGTCAGCGGTGCTCCAAGCTGAGAAAAACCTCGGACGAAGCACCTGTAATAGCTTCACAACACAAAGAAACTCCTCAACTATGTTACGTTCCTGGGCATTGGCCAATCCAGAATGGCCCTGATATTTTCCTGGTGAACCTGTACCCCCTGTGCACTGATGATGTGGCCCAAGTAAAGTAGATTTGTCATACCGAACTCACACTTGGACTCTTTGGCATATAATGACTGTGCCTCCATGATGCTCAATACCTCATCCAAGTGCCTCATATGCTCCTGCCATGACCAACTATATACCAAGATGTCGTCAAAGAAAACCAAGACTAATTTCCTTAACTGATCCCTAAATATGTGGTTCATGCAATACTGGAATGTAGCGGGTGCATTGGTTAGCCCAAATAACATAAATAGGAACTCGAAATGTCCAAAGTGACATCGAAATGTCATCTTCTCTATGTCCTTCTCTCGTATGCTGATCTGATGATACCCAGAGCATAGATCAATATTTGAGAAGAAAACTGCCCCATGCAGTTCATACATCAACTCGCCAATGCGTGGGATAGGGTACCAGTTCT
Source organism: Picea engelmannii (assembly GCA_009831015.1). Classification (NCBI taxonomy): domain Eukaryota; kingdom Viridiplantae; phylum Streptophyta; class Pinopsida; order Pinales; family Pinaceae; genus Picea; species Picea engelmannii. Next base: position 141,458 of record ML802683.1, on the reverse strand, counting down.
TGATGGTTTTCTTGTTCAAGGCTCGGTAATCAATGCACATCCTCATGGTGCCATCCTTCTTCAGAACTAAGACAACTGAAGAAGCAAATGGGCTGCTTCTCGGTCTGATGTGTCCCATCGCTAGCAATTCATTGATTGCCTTCTCTATCTCATCCTTGAACCTCCTAGGATGATTATAGGGGGGGTGATCATGGGTTTGGCCCCCTCCCTCAACTCAATGGTGTGCTCAAACCCCTAGTCAGGTGGTCTCCCTGGTGGAATCGCCTCAAAGAACTGCTGATGTCATCCCAACAAATTCTTGATCTTTGTGTGATACTGCTTTCGACCCTATGAATCCTTCTTCATAGTGATCAAACATTATGCGACATATGCTACCTCCCATGTATGAATATTCTCTCCATCCTCTTGGCTGGAACTGTCTTGGGTGCTCCTATCGACATACCTCTTAGAACAAACTTCTCCCCATCATGGTCTCTGAGTCCCATCTCTAAGGTTTGGTAGTTGGTGGTGATTTTTCCCAAGGTAATCATCCACTGGACTCCCAACACCACATCTGTGTCAAATAGGTCAACCACATAAAATGTATCTTTCACTATGTAGTTGTCTAAATTTATCTCCAAGTCTGGAACTTTGTCTAGACACTCCACTGTGTGGCCATCTGCTACCGCAACATCAAACCCTTCAAACTCCTCTGTCTGAAGTGCCCATCTCAATACTAGTGAAGTGTCGATGAAGTTGTGGGTGGCCCCACATCTATCATGGCGATTTCCCGTTGTCCCTGAATAATCCCTCTGATCTGAAGGGTATCATACTTGGGAACACCAAAAATGGTTGCTATGACTCCTCCCTTTGCTGGTTTCCTCTTGTTAGCCTGCATAGGTGGCTGTGGGACTATTGGAGGATGGGCTCTTACCAGTGTTGGTGGTCTATGGGGAGGCTGATCCTTTGCTTGTGATGACTCCTCCTCTGAGCTAGTGAATCCACTATCCTACTCCTCCTCCTCACTGTCCATGATGTCTACAGCCACTTCAATATAATGAATATATCCATTTTCCATGCACCTATGGCCTGGGATCCAAGGGTCTTTGCAGTTGAAGCAAAGCTTCTTCTTCATAAGCTCTTGCCTAGTTTCATCATCCAACTTCTCCTTGCCCTTCCATTCTCTTTGGAATGGCTTCCTGTCTTGGTCCTTCTAGGGCACGAATGGTTTGGAAAAGGTTTTAGTCTTTGGCACTGATTCTACCAAATATCGAGTGCAAAGGATGGCATCCTGTAAGGTGGGAGGCCTACATACCTTCACCCATACTCTCAAAGGATCTGTGAGTCCCTCTGTGAATAGCATGATCATCCTGGGATCTAATATATTTGTCACCACTACAGCTACCCACTGAAACTCCGTGATGAACTCCTCTACTGTGCCAATTTGTCTCAACTGGGATAGATCCATGAAGTGGTTAGGATCCCTCCTGTCAAACCTATCCATGAGCCTCTCTGTAAACTCCCTCAAGGAGGTGATGCGACTGTGACCCAATGTCAACAACCAGGATACCACCACTCGTGTGCCTCACCCTCCAAGTGTAAGGTTGCGAAACTGATGGCCTCTGTCTTGGTCGTCTGATTCATATTGTAGTATGTATCTAGCTTCTTTACCCAAGTTCTGGCAATGCATTTAAATGATCTATCAAAAGAGAGGATGGGGAGTTTCCCAACTTTTTGGATGAAATCCATGTTATGCCCTTGCTGCTGTTGCGACCCTCCTCTTTGTGGCCCTCTGGGGAAGTTCCTGATTCTGAGTCCACAGTACTCAACTAAGGTCATGTCCTAATGGAAGTCACAACCCAATCCTACGTACTCCCTCCTATACTCTGCAATGTCCTCTGCATAAGTGGGCGACCTCTCTGCTATTGACGACTGTGCTACTACTGGGGGTGCCCTCTGGAAACTGGGAAACAAGGGTCTAGGAATACTACTCTCAGAGTTGTATGTGCGAGTGGGTGACTGGGGTCTACTGCCTGCCCCTGATTTCCCTTGTGCTGCATGAGGGGATTGTGTGTCTGGGGTGCCCACTCTAGCCAATCTATCAACCACTTGTGCCAAGGACTGAGACATGGTTCGCTGACTAGCTAACATATCGTTGATAACCTACATGAAAGCTATCTCTGGTTCCAAGGGGACCTTGCCACTACCCTCTGGTCAATCATATTTGTCTCTGAGCATCCTCTCTGTCTCGTGCTCAACCTCACGCTCTAACATTCTATCTACTTCTATGTGTGCCTCTTCCTCTTCCTCTGAGCTAGGAGGAAAAAGAGGAAAGTCAGGCCTAGACCTACACCTGTTGTAAGTGACATATTTGTCGCCTACGTGTTCACGACCCTCTAGGTCTTTTGCTGGACTCATCGTCTTTAGTCATAGGCTGACAGGACTAAAGCTCTGATACCACTGTAATGTTCCTGACTTGTCTAGTCTAGGAAATGCTGCTAACGTGTGTGTAGGATTAATTGTTTACAACATATAAATGGTCATACAAATAATAAATGCGACAAATGAATACAAAGTTTAGATTATGATATCTCTCTGGAGTACAAAAGGCTGAATGCGGTTGAATAAATGAATCAATTGGCTAGATAAAAATACAAAATGATCTTATTCAGAATAAAATAAGCAAACTAAATGATAATACCCAGAATAGGTGAGAACTGTGAGATCAATGGATGCACTGGAACTATGGCGGCTCGTACGGTAATTGCTGAAAGTATGGAAAGTTCGCCCTGGAGGCTATACCTCTTAGAATGGCTTGGAAATTGTCCCAAATTATGTGCCATGCTCTAGTTATCAGTCCTGGTAACTTTCAGACCCCTCTGATGGTGGGTTTGGACCCCAGATGGATCCCCCTGGGGGAATGCACCCCTCTCTCACTAGAAAAATGAGCCCTAGTGATTCCACTGTTAGAATCAACTGAGATGTATCTCAAAATGACTGTCTTGGTCTACTGGGAAATGGGTCGGAAGGGTTTCCCTGAATATTGCCCGATGATCTCTCGAGAACCCTGAATGTATCCACCAAAAGTGTCACACTTCCAAGTCTGGAAAATGCACCCCAGATGATTCCTCCATCAGAATCTGGTGAGGAACTAGGAAAAAGATGCGCCTTGCCTTATTCTCAAATGGGTCAGAGGGAAATCTCATAATTCTCCTTGGATGGGACAAGTCGATCTCCTAAACCTCCTCAGGAGTTGAGCCCTCACCCTAGATGAATGCGCCCTTGCTGCTGGACCCTGCGTAACTGCTGATGAAGAATGATGGAAGACCTATGTGATCTTCATGGTGACTAGGGTGTGTCCCTCAACACTAAAATCAACCAACTGGTGTCTTCCTCCTTGAATCCACTAAACTATCTCTCCTGAGATGCACCTCTCTCCTCAATGACAAGTCATAATTTGCATAATGATGAATTAAATCACTGACCCTTCTCTTATATCTTTTCTAAACCCTAATTCACTGCTAAAACCCTAATTCATTGTTGAATTCTATTTTTAGCTTTTTTGCGCTATATTTATCTCATAATCACTTAAAATGCCTTTTAACCATTTTTATCTCAATGTTACTTTTCGAACATAACACCTATGATTGGAGTGACCTCTAGTAACCCTGTTTACCCCTTTTCTAGCCTTGACTATAGTCTAACGGGGTGATTTAGACCATTAAGCCTCCTCTCTGGAGCTCCTATTTGGAAAGGGACATTACATAAGGTGTCAAATATTGAAGATCATGCAGTCCTAAAGGAGTTTGGGGATGTATTTAAAGAAATACTAGGATTACCCCCTAAAAGAGATATTGATTTCTCCATAAATCCGATGTTTGGAGTAGCTCCAGTATCCAAGACTCCCTACAAAATGAGTACACCCAAATTGAAGGAGTTGAAAATGCAAGTTGAAGAGATTCCGAAGAAGGGGTATATATGCCCAAATGTGTCACCTTGGGGTTCCCCAGTTTTGTTTGTGAAGAATAAGGATGGAACGTTGAGACTCTGCATGGACTTCAGATAGTTGAACAAGGTAACCGTGAAGAATAAGTACCCTTTGCCAATGATCGATGATCTCTTTGATTCGTTGAAGAATGCAAAAATATTCTCCAAGGTTGATATCAGGTTAGGTTATCATTAGGTAAGAATTAAAGAAGAAGACATCAAAAAGACTGCCTTCCATACAAGGTATGGCCATTATGAATTCACAGTGGCGCCATTTGGATTATCAAATGCACCAACTATTTTTATTTGTTCAATGAATGACATTTTAAGATAATACTTGGATAATTTTTTCATTGTCTTCTTGGAAGACATTCTTATATATTCCAAGTCGGAGGAAGAGCATTAACAACACTTGAGGTTGATACTACAAGTATTAAGAGAGCATAAGTTCTATGCCAACTTGAGTAAGTGCTCATTTTACCTGAACCAAATCCATTATTTGGGGCATATCATATCTGAGGAATGGATAGGATTGGATCCTAAGAATATTGAGGCCATTAGAGGATGGTCAACACCAAAGAATGTGACAAAGGTCAAATCATTCATGGGTCTTGCAGGCTACTATCGAAGATTTATTGAAGGATTCTCAAGGATTGCACACCCGATCACTTCCTTGTAAAATAAGGGAGTTATGTTTCAGTGGACAACAGAAAGTGAAAATAGCTTCCAACACATGAAGAAATTATTAACCAGTGTGCCAGTACTGAGGATCACAGATCCAAATGAAGACTACGTTGTATGCACTGATGTATGTAAAGAAGGACTTGGTGGAGTCCTCTGTCATAATGGATATGTTGTATGTTATGATTCAAGGAAGTTGAAGGATCATGAAATACAGTATGCTTCTCATGATTTCGAGTTAGCAACCATAGTGCATGCCTTGAATATGTGGAGGCACTACCTCATGGGAAAAAGTTTTGAGTTGAGAACATACCATAATGGTCTTGAAGTATTTATTTGATCAACCAACTTTAAATGCCAGGCATAGTAGGTAGTTGGAATTTCTTAGTGAATAGGACTTTGATATGAAGCATATCAAGGGGAAAGAGAACACGGTGGTTGATCCACTCAACAAAAGAGTACATGAATTGCATGTTACATCTATTAGCATGTACCAATATAATTTGAAGGAAAAAATCTCAGAGGCTCCAAAATCAGATTTGCATTACATGGAATTAGTGGCAAAATTACATGAAGGTAATTTGCAATAGAAAATTGAGGACTACAGGCTGAGGATTGATGAAATCCTATAACATAATGTTTCCCCCAGTCTGTAAATATAACTTTACTATCCAAGAACTATGGCAAACTCAAAGTGTGAATGTTTGATTTGATGGACCTTTGTATAAAAGGTAGATGAATGTAAATCCTCTTATTTTAATAGATAATGGAAATGTGTTGCATAAATGCTGAGAAGGGGATGTGCTAAGAGAGACCATGATTGCTAATGAAAAGGTGGTGGAAGGGACATAGAATGGTTGCATTAACCTCCACCGAACCAATACTATGCTGGTTTTAATTGCTCAAGATTAGAACAACCCTCTGACTCGAAATGAATTACAGTGAGGCTGGTAGGTGAGAAGACCTTCTCAAGAGTTAAAGAGGGGATGGGGCAGACCGCCCATCTATAAGGCTTTCTAACCTTACCACTAATTGGGGATTCGAGCCACACACAATCTTGTTGAGGAAGGCAAGAAAGGAAGCGTGGTGTGGGCAAGGAGGACATGCAAAGAATGTAGATATGAGAGAGGAAACTCTCGGGTCCAAGGAAGGATGGAAAGTGAAAAAAAGTGAGTTCTGATCACGGGGAATAGAAATTGAGTCAGGAGAAGGAGAGTAACCTTCATCCTCATCTATTCCTGTATAGGGAGAAGGAGAGTAACCTTCGTCCCTAACTTCCGTTGAGATGGAAGTGAGAGATTGAATCTCAAAGCATCATGGCCTAAGCTCGGGGGTGGCCAGTGATAAATCCATGGGGAATGACTGAGCCTATGGTTGGGTGGAAACATGCACCCCTCTCAGAAGACACATCGCGCCTTATGGTTCTGATAAGTGGTTTTATGCCTTGTGATTTGAATTGGAAATAATGAATTGCATGCTTGTATTTATATGCCAAAATGGTTTCTGTACTCAATGATTAAGTTAGAAGTATGCGTTCATTCCTTGAGAACTTTCATATCTTCTTGATTTCCTTATGTTCTAGCTTAATTCCTCGGAAGCACCTTCCCAGAGAATTTCGTCACCGTCCTAGAGTCACGTGAGTACTTCCTGATTGCGAAGGTTGAACGTCGCAATCACTGCAAGGACAGAGTCCAGTAAGCTCAGGAGAGGTAGTGCATGTATGCACCGAGTCTCTGCAAGGTAGGCAGAGAATGAGACCATCTTAAGTCCTAAAGTTGAGGAATGAACGTAAGGAGTGCACGGAAGAACGCTTCTATGTGTTACGTTCAAGAGAAAGAGTGAAAAACCCTTAAGCCTTTCAGAGCCAATGAAGCTCAGGAAGAATAGTGAGGTTCAAGTATCGAAAGGGAATATCCTTTCGTTTAGAATATGAACGGATGATATCTATTCGGGAGGACCCAGGGTCTGCTGTGACCGTTAGATTTGAAGAAGGGGCATAGGCGTTAATGCCTCGACTCCTTCAATCTTTGCAAGATCGCACATCGGGAGATTCGTACGTTGGCACGACTAAACTCTCGAAACCAAAATTGCGATGTGATCTAGACCATAGATCTAAGGATCTATCAGGACCCTTCTTGATCATCGGATGGGCGAGATCAGGGATTATCACATTGGGATATTTGCACGTTGGCGTAACTAAACTCCCGAAAATCGAAGTTGCGATGTGCTCTGGTCTGTTGGATCAAGGAAGGTCATGGACCATCGATCTGATGCGAGTAGATTAACACAAGAGTATGTGGGAATTAGAAATTCCCTAAGAACCAAGCCCATAAGAGATAAGTGCCCTTTCTGAAGCGCAGACAAGGTCCAAGAGGCGAACTTGTCTCAAGTTCGTAAGCCCAAGAGGGGAAGTGGGAGTCGATACCCATACATCAGGGCTCACAGGAAGTAAATCGAAGGTCGAGTCCTTTGAAACATATGAGATCTTCCTAGTTAGGGAAGAAAGTGAAAGCTCAGGAAAAGGAGCTACAATGATCGTTGGATCGATCATCGTGAAAGATCTGGACCATCAGATCATAGTCCAGACAACGAGGAGTAAGCAAAGAGGAGAACAGATCTCAACCATTCGGTCTGAGCGTAAAAGAATCGTGGTCTCCCAATCAAGGTAAAGTGCATCAACGATAAGCCTTGAGGGTACACGAGAGGAATAGGGTTCCAAAGTCCCGAAATCATAAGAACCATCCATCCAGGAGGACACGTGGTGAGAGATCGACATTTCACTGACTCGCAACTTAGGGAATTCAATGGGTGGAGTTGTGAGAAGTCACAAAACATGAAATTACAACTTGAGCGCAGCCATTAATTGAAGGAAGATCATGGACCGTAGATCTAGTCTTATCGGGAGTCCGCAACTCAGGAAGCCGAAAGGAGGAGTTCTCGGAACTTGCGAAACGCGAAATCGTGATTTGATCTGAGCCATTGGATTGAGGAGAGATCTGGGTCGTTGACTCATTTCTAGGGAAGCACAAGCAAGTGAACTTCGTAAGACGTGAAGTCGCGAAACGCGAAATCGCGACGCGCCTTTCGATTTGGGGACTTGTCATAGACTTGGTCACATAAAGGAAGGGGCTTAACCAGGAGAGCTATCGCCTAAATACGTTGAAGTTTAAAGGTGTTAAGGAGAAATCCATGGGTTCCATATAACCCGATATTTAAGGGAAAGAGGGTCTGTTAAGTGGATTTGAGGTTCTTCCCTGACTTCCATTGACTAGGATTAGAGACCATGAATGGAGAAATCAACTAATTGAGGAAAAATGATTTTATTTTTTATTTTTTCCCCGTCGTGGGTGTGTTACAAATTGGTATCAGAGAATGGTTACAACACTTGACCTACTTGGGCTCACGAACAAGTCACTTAAAAACTCTATTTGGAGTCCTTTTAAAATAACAACACTCTACCTTACCTCTTTCTTAAAAAGTCTGATTTAAAAATTTCAGTAAAGAAAAGAATGAAATTTTCTACTGTGTATATGCATTTAAGACATTGAGCCATGCATTTTTCATAAAATAATAGGATGTTAGCTAATAATAAATGTTTTTGGAAACAATCGAGCAGAGAGTGAATCATGGGAAAATTCCAATACTAACAGATGATGATGTGTCATGAAGTGGGGGATGGCTCCCATAATAGAGACGAAGAATCTGACAAAAGGAGGGCGGTGGAAACCCCTCCAGATCTGGTTGAAACTGTAAGGAGCCTCAGGGTCGAATTACAGAGTTTCAAGGATGACAATGAGAGATTGATAAAGGAGCAAGAGAAACAAACATAAATTAACACAGTCTTGATACAAAGATTATCCGACATAGAGAGGCAACTGCAACACAAAGCCACAACCAGTCATGCAGACCGACGACAGAAGAAGAGAAGTTAGAGTCCACTTGAGACCCGAAAACATGACTCCATAAGTGACCCCACTGGGAGAAGTACCGTGAAGAAGGTCCAACCTGGAGGTAGGGGACACTCATCGAGAGAGTCCTCTGGAAAGGAATCTGAAAACTCTGAAGGATCTTCTAGTAGGAGGGATAGCTCGCATTCTTAGAGGAAAGGAAGGAAACAGAAGTGATCCAAAACCCGTGGTCCTGAAGAGTTCAATAAATCCAAACCACCCTCTTTCGACGGAGAGATTAAAAATGGAGAATAGGCAGAATCTTGGCTGCTTGGTTTAAAGAAGTATTTCAGAGTCCATGACTACTCTGAAAACTTGAAAGCTCGAATAGACATCTTCAACTTGAATGGAAAGGCTTCCATATGGTGGGAAGACCTTAGGAATTTGAAAGGAGTCCATGAGAAGGACTTGTCATGGAAACAGTTTGAGAAATACTTTAGGAAGCAATATCTGTCAGAAAAATACATGGATGGGAAAACTAAGGAATTCTATGAGCTCCGGCTGGGGCAACTCACCATAGATGATTTTGTCAATAAATTCCTTGAACTACTGAGGTATGTACCCTACATAAAAGATGAAAAAGCAAAAATGCAGCGGTTCATTAGTGAGTTACCTCAGACCTACCGGGATAGGATTGAGTTCGATGAACCAAAGACCTTGGAAGAAGCTATCCAGAAGGCGAGGTATTGTCATGAACAGTTTGGGAGCAAGACAAGACCCCATGAAGAATGGAATAAGAAGAGTAGTTCGGGATTCCAGAAGAAAAGGTTTAAATCCTCAAGATTTAAGAACTATGGAAAAGATTCTAGGGGGAGCCTTCCTACTAGAAGTGTATACCAACAAAATTTCCCCTCTCAAAGTGGAAATAAACCTTTTCAGACAGTCCCAACAAAGACTAATAACCTAAAGAAGGAACCCTTAAAATGTTGGGGTTGTGGAGTGTTATCACTCTGAGAAATCACTCACTGACTGTAAAGGGTGTAATATGGGTAACTTAAATAGATCAATAATGTAGAGGAAAAACGATCAAATCAGATGACATTATAAACTCATATCCATTTAGAAACCCATAACTTCACTCGAAAGACCAAGGCTTTCAACTATGCTATTCAGAAGGTTTTAATCAATGTGTGGAAACATGGAGAAGACTCATTATGTTAACATAAATATCTATACAATAGCATATGTGAATGGCCAATAATGATAGGTAAAATACTCTTCATACCAACAGAAACATATATAAGATTGCATATAATATATGGCCAGACCAAATCAGTAAATACTTGCAGCTTTAGCTTATGGCTGAACTGATAGGATGACAACTATCTAGAATTAAGACAAACATAAGAATCAAATTATATAAGTCTAATATACCAACGAAGAGATGGGATGACAACCTTCTGTCATTGAGTACACATAAACTTGGAAATAAAGGAGATGAAAACTGAACAAACAAAGTGAAAGAAGCTCGATGTCAAGATATATTCATGGACATTTCCAAAAGATGAAATGTACAAGTCTTCAGAAATAGAACCATAGTCCTCAGACTGTTTCCTCCCCCCTACAGTTCTAGGAATTCTTATGCTTTAATAGCCTTTACATCAAAGTTTCAAGATCCTATTTTAATGGATCTAAAATACCTAAAATAAACATAATCAAAATGGATATTCTAGCATATATGATCCAATCTTATTATCATAAGTTGAATTTGACAGTCTTCAACATTATTTGGCATCTTGCAGGTGAAGGTCACATAATTCGAAATCTGTCAATGATGGTTCCAACGATTTTTGCCCAAAATAAAGTGCCATTTGGTATTGTTCCCTTATCACATGCCTCCAAAACTTGAAAGGGAGCATGATCTGTGTTCCCACAAATATTATCCTTCATTTGATATCATTCCCACATGTTCTGGAATCGGAAAATCGCGATCTGGGCAGAAAGAAGGTGATTCTGGACTCTTCTGCACATTCGACGGCTCATTAATCATGTATTTTGCCTTTTAGCTGCCGAAAGTCAGAGCTTTTCGGTGGCTCATTACACTGTAAATTTCACACTTAGCCGCTGGAAGCTAAAATTAACTTTTGGCCTATTTTTAGAGGTGAAATCCTCATTTTATTGAATTTATATGAATTTGAGCCTTTCTCAAGACCTCTAAAACTTTAAGATTTAGAAATAACTCTTCTACCTAATGATCTTCTTATCATGTGATTTGGAAATCATTAGCAAGTTATTTTTTATCACTAACATCTAGCTCTAACTGGGATGGAGACCTCCCTGCAAGGTTTCCAAGAACCACATATCTAATGCCTTTCCAGAAAAATAAAATCTGAACTTAATGTTTAGTGTTCCATTGGGCATGGAGTCAGTATTCCAATGGGTATGGAGTCAACCATTTCTGAAAGTTTTTCATGACCTGTATAAATGATCTCTGTACATCTTGTAGACTGCCTTTATTTATACAAAGTGACTGTTGCATCTCCTGCAAGTGAATGAAAAGAACTGCTCGGGCAGCAAGCTTATTTCCTACTCTACTCTACCCTAACTAGATCTGCAATTTGGTTAGGTAATAACTAATTTCCATAGCAGCCATCCAAGCAATTTTAATATTGAAATATTTTCTTCATTCACACTGATCAATAACGAATGTTTGAAATATAACAACAGTGATAAAAAGTCATTCACAAAACCAAATTCACCAATAAACATGTGCAAGCTAAAGAAGTTTGAAATTTTCAAGCTTTCTGAAATGTATGATTCTATGAAGGCTTCCACTGGATCTGTGAAATTGAAATTAGAAACCTCCTGACCTTCGAGAAACAACTGCATCTCTATGACTGCTTCTCTGTTAGAAGATTGATTACCTTTTTGTTCTTTTGTGATTACCTTGTGATCAACAAACACTATGACCTCCTCTTCAGAATAGTATTCAGAGTGCGATGATAAAGAAGCGTTTGAATGACAAAGATTATGATCAACTCTAAAAATGTAATTTTCTATACAATCATTAGTTATCATAGGTTCAACATGCTTTGTAAACTAATCATAAAATTACATGAATACCTGTCTCTGGAATGCTCTGCCAATGTTGAAGAATCTGATTCACGATCTGAGATAATTTTAGTTGCTTGCTGTTGTTCTAAAACTGCCTCATAGTCATTACCTTCCTGCTCAGATTCTGAACTATACTGACATTCTGCTGGCTCAAATTTTTTTAGATTTTCAAAATCATCCTGCTTTCGTATCCTCCTGGAAGCATAAATATTTTCCTCCACCTCTAGAGCATCTTCAAACAAACTGCTTAATGATGAAGATTTCCTTTCTAGCAGAAGAAGGGCGAGTTTTGAATGCAATCTCATAACATACTGTATCATAGTAGTTGTCTCTATAGGCATGATCTCCAAAGGCATACCATGGTAGATGCTGCAAAATCTTCAATTGAAAACAAACAAAGCTTCATTCTGTTCTCTTTTTAAAGCATAGAAATCAGCAAGGTAAGAATATGCTGATTTGTTATTACCCCAATACTTCATAAAAACATTGGATAACTCAATCAAAGAACTAATAAAATCAACTCTCACACCTTTAAACCATAAAGCAACATCTCTGATAAAAGATTTAGAGAAAAATCTCATGATCACATCTTCATGAACAATCTGAAAACGATCAACAAAATCCAAAAAGGATTCCAAGTGCCTCTCAGCTGATGCTTTATTTTCTCTAGAAAACCAAGGGAGATATTCATAACAGTCAACAGGATAAGGATGAAGAAGAGAAGGCAACTTTAAAGGCTTAAACATCTTCATCCTGATTTTAATCTGAAAGGCTGTAGGATGATCATGAGGGATATCAAGTTGTTGACAAGGTTCATAAATAATGGCAAGAGGAGTTGAAATCTGACAGGGTTTTGAATCAATTTTAATTTCTTCAAGATCACATGGTTTATCAAAATCAAGAAATATTGAATTGCAGAATTCATTTTTAAGAATGGATCGTGATGAGGATATTGAATCAACCTCTAGAATATAGGGTTGTAGGATCTCCTCTTCTAATTTTGGGTATACACAAGAGGGATGATGATTTTCTGAATATACAAAACATAAAATAATTCTCTTTACATGCAAAGGAAAAAACATGAAGGACTTAATAAAGAAAAGTAACAATTCAGGAAGTAGACTGATGAATTGATACCTTGATTTAGAATTTAACCTCTTCATCTTCTGTCAACTAGATCCTCCCCAGTGGAGTCTTGAATGTGGAGTCGCCAAGCAAATGATTACAGTCGAAATTTATGTCTTCCTCTTGTCTGCCATTAAGAATCAGATCTATGTCGTTCTCCCAAGGAAACTCTGCTTTCACTTTCGTTCCCTGGAAACGACGCCATTTTGTTATCACTCCAATAAATCACTCCCTGACTATAAAGGGTGTAAGCTTGGTAACTTAAATAGATCAATAATGTAGAGAAAAAGGATAAAATCAGATGACATTATAAACTCATATCCATTTAGAAACCCATAACTTCACTCGAAAGACCAAGGCTTTCAACTATGCTATTCAAAAGGTTTTAATCAATGTGTGGAAACATGGAGAAGACTCATCATGCTAAAAAAAATATCTATATAATAGCATACGTGAATGGCCAGTAATGATAGGTAAAATACTCTTCATACCAACAGAAACATATATAAGATTGCATATAATATATGGCCAGACCAAATGAGTAAATACTTGCAGCTTTAGCTTATGAATGCACTGATAGGATGACAACTATCTGGCATTAAGACAAACATAAGAAGCAAAGTATATAAGTCTAATATACCAATGAAGAGATGGGATTACAACCTTCTATCATTAAGTATACATAAACTTGGAAATAAAGGAGATGAAAACTGAACAAACAAAGTGAAAGAAGCTCGATGTCAAGATATATTCATGGACATTTCCAAAGGATAAAATGTACAAGTCTTTAGGAATAGAACCACAGTCCTTAGACTATTTCCTCCCCTCTACATGTTGAAAAGTCAACAAGAAACATGTGTCTAATTTAGTTTTCCCTTAATTAAATTAGACAATAAATATTAATCTATTATCTCATTCATAACTGAGTGATTTGGAATTGTAACATAATTGTAAGTGTAGTTAAGTGAGTTAA
>ML802683.1:111907-122220 GCA_009831015.1 Picea engelmannii | reverse complement strand
AGAGCTTTGTATGAGATTGTTTCATGATTCATAATATATGATAGTGGGGTTTTTAGCTTTACGCTTTCCTCGGTAAAACTTCTGTGTTGTGTGTTATTGATATTTCACTTTGTGCATTGTGGTTGAGATCGTGGTTTAAATTGTTTCCGCAATAATAGTAGAAGCGATTCTGTATTTAACATGTTGTGGTAATTGTTAGATCAGGAGAATCGCAGGAATACATTAATTTGTATCGAAATTTCTACACTACAGTTCTGAGAATTCTTAGGATTTAATAGCTTTTACATCAAAGTTTCAAGATCCTATTTTAATGGATCTAAAATACCTAAAATAAACATAATCAAAATGGATCTTCTAGCATATATGATCCAATCTTATTATCATAAGTCGAATTTGATAGTCTTCAACATTATTTGGCATCTTGCAGGTGAAGATCATAGAATTCGAAATCTGTCAATGATGGTTCCAACGATTTCTGCCCAAAATAAAGTGCCATTTGGCGTTGTTCCCTTATCACATGCCTCCAAAACTTGAAAGGGAGCATGATTTGTATTCCCACAAATATTATCCTTCATTTGATATCATTCCCACGTGTTCTGGAATCGGAAAATCGTGATCTGGGCAGAAAGAAGGTGATTCTGGACTCTTCGGCACATTCAGCGGCTCATTAGTTGTGTATTTTTCCTTTTAGCCGTTGAAAGTTAGAGCTTTTCGGTGACTCATTACATTGTAAATTTCACACTCAGCCGCCGAAAGCTAAAATTAACTTTTGGCCTATTTTTAGAGGTGAAATTCTCATTTTATTGAATTGATATGAATTTGAGCCTTTCTCAAGACCTCTAAAACTTTAAGATTTAGAAATAACTCTTCTACCTAATCATCCTCTTATCATGTGATTTGGAAATCATTAGTAAGTTATTTTTGATTGTTAACATGGAGAAAATCATAGATTGAGGGACTGCCCACACAAACAACGAAACATTAAGGGGGTCTACAATATCCAAGAAGCTACCACCGTTAATGATGTGGCGAGGAGAATGCCACAAATCTATGCATCCTTGGACAATAATCAAGTTGACCATCAAGATTTAGTAGTGGAGCTAGAAGGTATGATTGCCAACCATCCAATTTATATTTTAATTGACCCAGGTTATAATTTGAGTTATTTGTCCCCTCAGATTGTCGTTAGGTGTAAACTGCAACCAATTAGACATGTTAAACCATGGTTGGTACAACAAGCCACTGGGACCAAAAGAAAGGTGGCAAAGGCCATACCAGCCTATCAATTTATCATTTGTGGATTTCCCACCCTAGCGACCCTTAACATACTTCCCTTGGGATATTATGACCTGTTGATTGGTATGGATTGGTTGGTTTCTTATAAAACTAAAGTGGATTTTTATCATAAAAATTTAGAATGTGTAAACGAAGAAAGGAGAAAGAAGAACCTCCAAGGGATTTAGAAGCCTGTCCTAGTGAGACAAATATCATCCCTTCAAATGAAGAAGTATTGCAGAAAAGGATGTTCCTTATATGCAATACAGGTGTTGGAATCTGTTGAGGACGAAAAACCAAACCTAGAGGAACACCCCATATTAAGAGAATACAAGGACGTGTTCCTCGAAGAAGTACCAGGTCTACCTTCAAGAAGGGATATTGATTTCTCAATAGAGCTTACACCAGGAGTGGTACCAGCATCTAGAAGACCATATAGGATGATCATGCCAGAGCTGGTTGAGATCAAGCTACAACTAAAGGATATGATGGACAAAGGCTACATCCGACCCAGTGTATCTCCATGGGGAGCGCCCATCCTTTTTTTGAAAAATAAAGATGGCACACTCCGATTGTGCATAGATTACAAACAACTCAATAAGACAACCATAATGAACAAATACCCCTTACCCAAAATCGATGACTTGTTCGACCAACTGGGAGGTGATACCATCTTCTCGAAGATCGACTTGAGGTCTGGATACCACTAAGTCCGGATTAAGGATGAATACATCCACAAAACAAACTTCAGAACGAGGTATGGTAACTATGAATTCGTGGTGGTTCCATTTGGGTTAACCAATGCCCCCGCCACTTTTATGTGCTTGATAAATAATGTACTCAAAAAATTTCCAGACAAATTTGTATTGGTTTTCATTGATGATATCCTAATATACTCCAAGAACAAGGAGGTGCACGAAGAACATATTAGACTCGTACTTCAAGTACTAAGAGAGTATAATCTCTACGCTAAGTTTAACAAGTGCCACTTCTTTCAAAAGCAAGTCCATTACTTAGGCCATGTCATTTCTAAGGAAGGGTTGGCAGTGGACCCCGATAAGATCAGATCTATTATGGAATGGCCGACCCCAAAGGATGTATTAGATATCAGATCCTTCATGGGCTTAGCCAGATACTATAGAAGGTTCATAAAAGGATTTTCCAAGATTGGTTGTCCAATCCCTACCCTTCAAAAAAAGGGGATCAAATTCATTTGGACAACAAAATGTGAAGAAAGATTCCAGGAACTGAAATACCTCCTGACCCATGTACCCATGCTAAATATTGCAGACACGGATAATGATTTCCTTGTATGTACAGATGCCTGCAAGGAAGGACTCGGAGGAGTCCTTATGCAAGAGGGACATGTAATTTCCTACGCGTCCTGGAAATTAAATGAACATGAGATCAATTATGTGACCCATGACCTAGAGTTGGCTTCCATAGTACATGCTTTAAAAATGTGGAGTCACTACCTCCTAGGAAGGAGATTTGTTCTTATGATAGACCATTATGGGTTGAGGCACCTTTTTGATCAACCGAAACTCAATGCCAGACAAGCTAGGTGGATGGCTATCCTAAGTGAATTCAATTTCGAAATCAAACACATAAAAGTAAAGGAAAATAGGGTGGCCGATGCCCTTAGCAGAAGTATAAAAATGATTCATCTGGCAATAGTAAGAACCTGTGAAACGAATGTCAGGGAAAGAATCAGAAAGGCACAAGAGATAGATGCATTCTTTAAGACCATGACCTCATACCTAAGACAAGAGCCTATAGGTCTAAAGTATGAAGGCTACCAAATGCTTGAGCAAGGGCTGCTGACTTACAAAAATAGATTTTATATTCCGAACTGTGATGACTTGAAGATATTCATAATGGATGAACTACACAAGAGATCATATACTAGTCACCCAGGGTATCTGAAGATGATCACGACCACTAGGAAACAATTCTATTGGCCTGGGATAAAGAAAGACATAGCTAACTATATAGCTAAGTGTCTAGAATGCCAACAGGTTAAGGTAGAGAACCGACATCCAACATGATTATTGCAACCCCTACCGATCCTAGAATGGAAATGGGAAACCATGTCCATGGGTTTCATCACCAGATTACCAAAGTCGACCAAGCAGAATGATGCCATAATGGTTGTGGTGGAAAAACTGAGTAAGTCTGCTCATTTCATTCCTATAAAATCAACTTGCAAGGCCATAAATATTGCCAACATCTTCATGAAGGAGATATTTAGACTGCATGGCATGCCCAAGGAAATTGTATCTGACCGAGATACCAATTTCACTTCGAATTTTTGGAAATCCCTAATGGCCGGTTTGGAGACAAAGTTACTATTCAATACAACTTATCACCCTCAAACTGATGGACAGACAGAAAGAGTAAACCAAATAGTAGAGGACATGCTAAGGACGCATGTAATGCATCAACATAAGAAGTGGGGAGACTACCTACCATTGGTAGAGTTTTCCTATAAAAACGGTTATCAGGAATCCTTGAATATGAGCCCTTTTGAAGTCCTCTATGGTAGACAATGCAAGATTCCAATCAGCTGGAGTAATCGAGTGGAAATAATTACAATCAGACCCGACATGCTGAAAGAAATGGAACAACAAGTGGTGTAGATAAGGTAAAATCTGAAATTTTCTCAGGACCGACAGAAAAGTTACACTGATAGGAAGAGAACTCCCCGAGAGTTCAAAGTGGGAGACCATGTCTATCTCAGAGTTATACCCCGGAAGATTTCTTTGAGAACGGGAGCCTGTGCCAAGTTGGCACCTCGGTATTGTGGAACCTTTGAATTCTTAGATAGAGTGGGACCTATAGCCTATAGGATAGCACTTCCTCCCACAATAAAGGCACATAATGTTTTCCATGTTTCATTATTGAAGAAATATGTACATGACGCTAATCATATAATTGACTGGTCTGTGATCCAGGTGGAACTGGAGGGAGAATTCCTTCCAGAACCCCAATGCATACTAGACATAAAGGAAACCACACTCAGGAATTGAACCATTGCATAGGTCAAGGTGCAATGGAAACACTTTGGCCCAGATGAAGCTACGTGGGAAATGGAAGATGCCATGAGACAAACATATCCAATTTTGTTTACTTCTATACATAACTATCGTGTTGATAAATAGAACATTGAGGACGATGATTCCTTTAAGGGGGAGGGAATTGTAACACCCTGTTTCCCCCAGTCTGTAAATATAAATTTACTAGCCAAGAACTATGGAAAACTCAAAGTGTGAATGTTTGATTTGATGGAACTTTGTATAAAAGGTCGATGAATGTAAATCCTGTTATTTTAATAGATAATGGAAATGTGTTACATAACTGCTGAGAAGGGGATGTGCTAAGAGAGACCACGATTGCTAATGAAAAGGTGGTGGAGGGGATCCATAATGGTTGCGTTAACCTCCACCGAACCAATACTATGCTGGTTTTAATTGCTCAAGATCAGAAAAACCCTTTGAATCGAAATGAATTACAATGAGGTTGGTAGGTGGGAAGACCTCCTCAAGAGTTAATGAGAGGATGGGGCAGACCACGCATCTGTAAGGCTTTCAAACCTGACCACAGACTGGGGATTCAAGCCACACACAATCTTGCTGAGGAAGGTAAGAAAGGAAGCGTGGTGTGGGCAAGGAGGACCTACGAAGAATGCAAAGACGAGAGCGGAAACTCTCGGGTCCGAGGAATAATGGAAAGAAAAAAAAAGTGAGTTTTGATAACGAGGAATAGAAACTGAGTCAGGAGAAGGAGAGTAACCTTCGTCCTCATCTATTCCTGTATAGGGAGAAGGAGAGTAACCTTCATCCCTAAATTTCGTTGAGCTGGAAGTGAGAGATTTAATCTCAAAGCATCGTGGCCTAAGCTTGGGGGTGGCTAGTGATAAATCCATCGGGAGTGACTGCGCCTATGGTTGGGTGGAAACGAGCACTCCTCTTAACAGTCACATCATGCCTTATGGTTCCGATAAGTGTTTTTATGCCTTGTGCTTTGAAATGGAAATAATGAATTGCATGCTTGTATTTATATGCCTAAATGGTTTATGTACTGAATGATTAAGTTATAAGTATGCGTTCTTTCCTTGATAACTTTCATATCTTCTTGATTTCCTTATGCGCTAGCTTAATTCCTCAGAAGAACCTTCCTAGATAATTTAGTCAATGTCCTAGAGTCGCGTGAGTACTTCTTGATTGCGGAGGTTGAACCCCACAATCACTGCAAGGACAAAGTCCAATAATATCAGGAGAGGTAGTGCGTGTATGTACCGAGTCTCTGCAAGGTGGGCAGATACCGAGACCATCTTAAGTCCTAAAGTTGAGGAGTGAACGTAAGGAGTGCACAGAAGGACGCTTCCAAGCGTTACGTTCAAGAGAAAGATTTCAAAACCTTAAGCCTTTCAGAGCCACTAAAGCTCAGGAAGAATAGTGAGGCTCAAGTATCGAAAGGGAATATCCTTTCGTTTAGAATATGAACGGATGAGATCCATTTGGGAGGACCCAGGGTCTATTGCGACCGTTAGATTTGAAGAAGGGGCACATGCATTAATGCCTCGATTCCTTCAATCTTCATAAGATCGCACATCGGGATATTTGCACGTTGGTGCGACTAAACTCTAAAAACCTGAAATTGCGATGTGCTATGGACCATAGATCTAAGGATCTATCGGGACCCTCCTTGACCGTCGGATGGGCGAGATCGGGGATTCACACATCGAGAGATTCTCACGTTGACGCAACTAAACTCCTGAAACCCGAAGTTGCGATGTGCTCTGGTTCGTTGGATCATGGAATGTCATGGACCATTGATCCGACATAAGAAAATTAACGCAAGAGTATGTGGTAATTCGAAATTCCTTAAGAACCAAGCCTAGAAGACATAAGCTCCCTTTTCGAAGCATAGACGAGGTCCAAGAGGTGAACTTGTATCAAGTTTGTAAGCTCAGGAGGGGAAGTGGGAGTCGAGACCCATACATCAGGGATCACAAGAAGTAAATCAAAGGTCAAGACCTTTGAAATGTCTGAGATCTTCCCAGTCAGGGAAGAAAGTGAAAGCTCAGGAGAAGGAGCTACAATGATCATTGGATCGATCATCGTGAAATCTCTGGACCATTAGATCATAGTCCAGACAATGAGGAGTAAGCGCAAAGGAGAAAAGATCTCAGCTGTTTGGTCTAAGAGTAAAATAATCATGGCTGCCCAATCAAGTTAAAGTGCATCAACGATAAGCCTTGAGGGTACATGAGAGGAACAAGGTTCCAAAGTCCTGAATTCATTAGAACCTTCCATCCAGGAGGACATGTGGCGAGAGATCACCATTTCGCTGACTCACGACTCAGGGAAGTTAAAGGCTGGAGTTGTGAGAAGTCGTGAAACACGAAATTGTGACTTGATCGTAGCCGTTGATCGAAGGAATATCATGGACTGTAAATCTAGTCTTATCGGGAGTCCCCAACTCAGGAAGCCGGAAGTAAGAGTTCTCGGAACTCGCGAAATGAAAAATCCCGATTTGATCTGAGCCGTTGGATAGAGGAGAGATCTAGGCCATTGAATCATTTCGAGGGAAGGACGAGCAAGTGAACTTCGTAAGACGCGAAGTCATGAAACATGAAATCTCGACGTGCCTTTCGATTTGGCAACTGGTCACAGCCTTGGTCACATAAAGGAAGGGGCTTAACCAGGAGAGCTAACGCCTAAATACATTAAAGTTTAAAGGCGTTAAGGAGAAAGTTGTGGGTTCCATATAACCTGATCTTTAAGGGAAAGAGGGTCTGTTAAGTGGATTTGAGGTTCTTCCTTGACTTCCATTGACCAAGATTAGAGACCATGAATGGAGAAATTGACTAATTGAGGAAAAATAATTTTTTATTTTTATTTTTTCCCCGTCATGGGTGTGTTACAAATTCTCATGTACAAAGACACAATTTATATACCCAATTCTCAAGAATTGAAAAATTTGATATTGAGGGAAATACATAACGTACCTTATGCTGGACATCCAGGGTATCAAAAAACTGTTGCAGTTGTCAAGAGCCAATATTATTGGCCAATCATGAAGAAAGAAGTTGCAGAGTTTATTGCCAAATGATTATAGTGTCAAAAGGTCAAGGCTGAGCATAGACACCCAGATGGATTGATACAATCATTACCCATTCCTGAGTGGAAATGGGAAGTTGTAACAATGGATTTCATCACCAAACTGCCCAGAACAAACAAGCAACATGATTCTATCATGGTAGTGGTGGACAATCTTACCAAAGCTGCCCATTTCATTCCAGTAAAGCTGACTCATAAGGAAACTAACATTGTTGATATTTATATGAGGGAAATTGCTCGACTGCATGGTATTCCCAAGACAATTGTGTTTGACAGAGATCCAAAATTTACATCAAAATTATGGAAATGATTATTTAAAGGTTTTGGAACAAATTTAAATTTTATCACAACTTACAATCCATAATCTGATGGAAAAACAGAGAGGGTGAATCAAGTGATTGAGGATATGTTGAGGATGTATGTGATGGACAAACCAACAAAATGGGAAGACTACCTACACTTTTTAGAGTTTGCTTATAACAATGGGTACCGGGCATCTCTAAAGATGAGCCCATTTGAGACACTTTATGGTAGAAAGTGCAACACACCTGTAAGCTAGGACAATCCAACAGATAGAGCAGTAGTTGGGCCAAAACTACTCAGGGAAATGGAAGAGCAGATGTTGAAAATAAAACATAATTTAAAATTTGCCCAAGACAGGCAGAAAATATATGTTGACAAGGGAAGAACTCACTTGGAGTTTAAAGTGGGTGATCATGTATTCTTGAAAGTGAAGGCCAACAAAAGTTCCTTGAAGTTGGGAAATTTTTCAAAGTTGTCAGCTCAATTTTGTGGGCCATTTGAAATCTTAGAGAGGATTGGGCCTCTGGAATATATGCTTGCATTGCCTGCATCAATGTCTATTCATAATGTGTTCCATTTATCATTGCTCAAAAAGTATATACCTGATGCTAATCATGTTATTGTTTGGAATGTGATTCAGGTGGATCAAGAAGGTGCTTTTCAGGTGCATCCGGTGTGCATTTTTGATCGGAAGATCAAGCAGCTCCGAAATCAAGCCATAGAGATATTAAAGGTCCAATGGACTTGGTATGGTCCCGATGATGCAACTTGGGAGTATGAGGATGCTATACGGGAAAAATACCCATAAAGTTTTTGAAACTTTTGGTTGTACATGTAAATAAGATGCACTGAGGACAGTGCATAAAATAAGGGGAGGGGGATGTAACACCCCAAGACTGAGCCCTAGTCATAAATGTGAATATGTTTTGTAGTCTGGTGAGCCAATATATTATAAGCCAGAAGGCTTATGTGATGATTAGGCCGGAGAGCCTAGATGCTAAAGGCCAGTGAGCCTATTTTTGTATATGTAAACACTCATATCATTAATATAATACATCGTTGTGTGTAGACCAGCCATGATAAAAGAGTATGGGGGACTAAACTCCACTAGGAAGGGAAATGGAGGAGGCTAAGAGCCTAGGAAAGGGGCTAAGCTAGAGGGCTTGTATATAAGGGAATATTATATTATTATTCCTAAAGTCTAAGGTATGGATAAATCTCATGTTATCCTAACTTCCTATGTGAAGGGGAATGTATTACAAATGGAGAGAACTGAGCTCCTGAAGAGCCAGGTGTCATCAAAGGTGCATGCAATAAGTGTGGGGAAATTTAGTCCACAGGGACTCACTCGGCCACACACGGAATCAACCTACATGCACTTATCCATTCACACGTTCAACCTTCCCAATCCACGCTGGGGATGAGATTTACCTCTGGAGCCACCACACACTCCTGGAGCCATATGTCTCGTACTTTTTCTGTTATCATCAGAAAATCGTATCTTTCTAGTGAGGCACAAAGCACCTATATCTACCTGAACCCATGCCGAACCATACCCAAACTCGTATTGTTCCTCTTTTGAACGTGAATGTTTCCAACACCTGTCCCATACCCATCTCTTATTGTTGTTTTTACTGGAGTCCGTACCTGGATGACTAGAGATTTGGATTGAAGAAGTGGGTTGTCAGGCTCGTGGGATTGAAGAGGCAGGTTGTCAAGCCTATGAGCAACTCTGTCAAGGTGAGAGAATTGCCGAGGAATCAATTTTCCTGAGGAAGCCCAACTACAACATAGTTATCTGAGACTTCCTATCCGACATGTTGCTGAATACCTAGAAGGGAAGTGGGGCAGCCGATGGACTATTGAGCAGAGAGGAGGCACACTTCCTGGGGTGGGACATGCATGTGGGTAATGAGAGGTTGTAGGCTGTTAGTGTGAGTTGGCTCCTGGGACAAAATCCTTCCAGTTGACTGTGTAACTTCCTATTGTCTTAGCCTAGCCTAGGAATCCCTTTACCCAGGTGGAAACTTGTGGGTGACCCACTGTTGAAAGTGATGAGCAACATGGTCTAAGGCTGGGAGGATCGTGGAAGGTCTGCACATAGTTGGTGGTATTCTATAAAAAGATAAGTATCAATTATGTGTTCAATTGCATGCTGTGTATTTTTACATGTCTTTATAAGTAAGAGTCTTGTCTGTGTATGCTATCTGTATAGGCTTACTGTTATTTTGCATGAATCTATGCATTATCAGAATGTATCTCTCTGTTTTAAATTTGTATAAATATACAAAGTAGGAATGAAGTATTGTTATGTGGCATAGCCCAATGGCCTAAAGCCGGGGATGCTACAATATGGTATCAAAGTTTAGTAAGAGTGTTTTATGGAGTAGCATGCCCTGACCTGGGTGGTTGGGGATGTTACAACTTCAAGAGTAGAGCCTGAATTAGGCAATGCCAATGGTGAATCCCTCAACTGGAAAGGATATGAGTACAAGTTGCCATGCTGATCACATCAAACTACACTAAGTAGAGCGTATACTACAATGGATTCTCTATGCAAAAGCAGAGTTGACATGTAGAGCCCGACTCACTGTAGTGCAAGCATGTGAT
>ML802683.1:74385-109715 GCA_009831015.1 Picea engelmannii | reverse complement strand
CTTAACACCTAGATTACAAGTCACCATTCATCTTTTGCACTCAACTCTTCCATCTACCCCTTTGTCGTGTTCTTATTGATAATATTAAACTCGAAACCAAAAGAGAAGGATCTCATCTTTTACATTACATTTCTCTAGTAAAATCATTGCATTCATACATCTGAAGATGACAAGATTAACAAGGCTACATGGTAGCAAATACCTGCCGAAGTCTGAATACATGAAAACAATGCAAGAGAGTAATTCATAGTAAAAAATTAAAATGTTTTAAAAATAGTATAGATAATATATTGCTAATAGTATCTACAATTATATTCACACAATAAGATATGAATATAAAATGAAAATGTTATTTAAATAAATTTGTATTAAAAATATGAAATTTGTAGATTATTCAAACTTTAAATTTAATTTTATTTTGATTTAAAGTGAGGTTATAAATATTTATTTTGTTAATAGCAAGCTTTTTTTAATGAAACATTTTATTTTAACTTTAACACTCAAATAATTGTGAAAGAAAAAGTACAATTGTCATCCATTTGAATCCTACCTATAAAATATTATTTTATTTTATTTAAATGTGCCTAGGAAAAAGGTGCCCATTAAATGAGAACAACAACAAAAAATGCATATCCATGCCAAGAAAGAAAGGGTTATTTATTTAACAA
The DNA here is from genome assembly GCA_009831015.1 of Picea engelmannii. NCBI lineage: Eukaryota > Viridiplantae > Streptophyta > Pinopsida > Pinales > Pinaceae > Picea > Picea engelmannii. The sequence continues at coordinate 109,047 of ML802683.1, read as the reverse complement.
GATGGACCCCCAACTTTTGACAATATATATAAAAAACAAGAAATATTTATTACAATTACATTGGGGGAAGTGAAGGCAACAATAAGACTTCAAAGTTTTTGGCCAATAAGATATCACATAAATGAGATTTAAAATTTAAAATAAATAATTATTTTTTAAAACTTTGGATAAAGAGATGTATATTTTATGGTCAACCATGAACTAATAGAAAGTCAACCCTAACTCAAAGCTATATACCATGCCTATCGGCAGGTATAATAATAATAATAATAATAAACAAGAACTTTATATATATAGAGGGGTTATGTAAAATTTGGTATTTGAGGAATAATTATTTCCGAGAAAAATATCCACTTCTCAAAAATCTTAAATAATAGGCTGGGAAGGATTTATGAGAGTGCATAATGAACACCGTCATTTTTCATGGTGATGTGATGTAACCAATTAACTCAATTTTTGACTTATGTGAAAAAAAGGTTAAAATATATTTTATTTCTCAATTAATGGATGATATGGATTGAGAATATTAGTTTTTTAAATGTGATAATAATAATAATAATAATAATCTATTTTTAAGGTCATGTCCATCCAACGATTTGGCTGGTAAAGTCTACGAAGGTATACATACCCTACCCCCTCTGGATTTGGACTTGTGACCTCTTAAGAGGAAACACATGCTCTTAACCATTAGGCCCACTTAAACCCACATGATAAACAATAATGAAAAAATCAAAATTGAATGTGTATTTTGTAATGAGATCATCTATGATATGATAATGAAGAAATCAAAATTGAATGTGTATTTGGTAATGAGATCATCTATGATATAAAAATCAAGAGTTAATACAAATATAAAATGAATTTCGGAAATTCTAAAAAGAAATGTGATAAGGAGTGTCTTTGATAGAGATCATAAAACACTCTCTTCATTGAGTATAGAGTGCCAATATGGTAGTTACTTGGAAATGCTAAGTTAAATCATAAAGTGGGCTACATTTCTCATAATGATAATATCATTCACTATAAATTGATTTTTACAATTGGCAAGGATCATAGAGTCCAGAACATTCCCATGTTTCCTTTGAGCTATTTAATGAGTGAGAGGTTGAAACCCAATCGACTTTTCCCATTTTCATTTTTATGCCAATAACCTTTCATGGAGGAACCCTGCCCAATTCTTAGATTATTTTAAAAATATGCTTTCTAAGTGAAGTAGAGAAGAGCCCATTACAAAAAATTTTCCTTAGGTATATGAAATGGAATCTCCATGATGAAAACTCTTATAAAGAGGGTTTTGAGTAAACAATTAAGGGTAAGGGATAGTGAAAATGTATCTCTTCTTAGCACCAAATATTACTTTGCAATTCGATTCGATGAAGCATTTAAGTTTATAGTTAACAAAGTTCATCCCTTGTTGATTAATAATGAGTAGGTTGATATGGAAATATGAGTGATTAAAAAAATTGGTAATGTGTCTTAAAGTGGAATTTCTTTGATGGATGCACTATCACTCACTGATACACACAACAAAATCACATTTAAATGGAAGAAATATGGGCTTTAATTCCTACATTTCTCTTGAGTTCAATATATAGAGAAATTGAATAGGATGAAATTACCCATATCCCCGACAATGAAACTTGGGCCATATCAAGGGACATAGACGCGAGGGGATCACCTTAGATCTTGAAGTAAACTAGGAATTGAGTTTTCCATGGGATATTAATGCCACCACCAATAATGAGGTTGAAGCACTGCCACTATATCAGGGATTGTTTTTGCTCAAGTCTAGAGGGATATGCCATATCACAGTGGTGGGAGACTACACAAATATATTCAGACATATGCATAGCCATTCAACCCTGCAGGATATTTTTCTAGGTAGGCTCATTCACTTTGGTGAAAAAATATGAAGGCATTGAGTTCTTTCAAGTTCTGCTATTGATAGTGAGGGTTTAGGGTTATGAAAGAGAGAAATATAATTGTTATTTTTCTCTTTTATCTCTTTATTCTAATGTGGATTTCACTCTTCTATATATTTCAATCTATAGTTTAACCTACATCTCATTCTTCTCCATCTTTCAAGCTATATGTTTATCTCATGATTGGTGGAACATCCGTTAGAAACATTGGGAACTTTCAAAACTTTGAACATGGTTCAATATCCATAAATTACACTAGAACTCTTTTAACATGCTTACTAGGTTAAGAATGTCATATAATATGGGCGAAGATAAATGTCATTTATCATTAGAGTCATGGCTTCATGCCAAGAGACGACATCCACACAAGTGGTGAAACTACACTTTGAAGGGAAAACAAATCTCATGGGGGTGTTGTTTCCATTGTGAGTGCACTTTTCCATATCAATACGTTTTTCCCTAGTGGTTCTCTAAAATTAGTTCACAATCCTAGGTGAATTGGTACAAGGAATTGAACTTGGTTTAGGTGGAGTAGTTCCCAAGAGTTATGGTTATGTTCAAACATGTATAGAGGAGAAAAAATGTAGTGGTCATGGTTCCACTCATGAAACTGAAGGCAAGAAGTTTGGCTCTACACAATCCTTGTGCCATGAAAATGTAGATGCAAAGTTTCTCTATTCGACTTAAAGGTTTCCCTATACTTGTGAAATTTGTAAAAGAGACCTCGATGTAATTAGAGAGGTAGTGCTTTGTTTATTGGGTTGCCATCAATCCATAGTAGAAAGATAATTTAATCTTGAAGGAATCCCATGATTCTCCTATTGTTTCAAGAAGAATGAAAGCCATCACGATATAATATTGATGATAGCATTTAAAACATGCTAGTAATTTTATTATGAAGGTGTTGTCCCAAAGTTCAGTGTGGTTTTTATTCATATAACCATTGTTGATAGCATGTGAAGCAATTCATATTGTAGGATAATTGATTGCAAGAGAAAGCATTTCCACCATAGAAATGACAATAGCAAGTGAGTTTCTCTATTGATTCATCCTTTTCAAGATAATTTTTTTTTAGGGTCAAATACTGATTGGCAACCATATACATAAGAGCCATGTGTTATCTTCATTTAATAGAAAAAATGAAATTTTATGTTAGTTCACATCTTATTGAAAATATTGTTACAAATATTTTAATATTGGCAACAAAGTTATGATAGTATGCCTTAATATTGGCAGCGAGAGATTTCACCACATAGAGTTATTACGACAATGTGTCTCCATCCTTGGTAAATGAGTTTAAAAGAGTCAATATTGTCAATGTTGAAGAGTCATACTCTACCTTCATTTATCAGGGAAATTGATTTTTTTTCCAGGTTAATACAAAGTTCGAGGAAAACTACCGAGTGGACTTCCCCTCATTTCAAGGATGGTACCTAGGGTAAACCCTAGAATTTTCAGGGCGCAAGGACGATCAACAACAAGACTTGAAGCCATTACAATAATATACTCATTAAGATATCAACATGTCACTTACAAGAATTGAGCTTGGCTAGGGAGGACAACAATCATTCCTCCCAACCAGCTGAGCTAAATCCAATTAACGAGTGAAAATGAAACTTTTACAACAAACAAATAAGAATTGCACAATTAATGCATACAATTATACATTGTTTATGTTATGCACATAGACAATGTCTCATTTTTATAAGGGTCTATTGACATGGGCTTTTCCACCCTCTATTGGTAGACCCTCTAGTTTGTGGTACTAGAGCTATTGGATTTATTTTATTAGTTTGTAATTTTTATGCTTTTATTAAATTGCATAAATTAAAAAAAATGCATAATTGTAAATCCTAAATTAAGGAGTGAAATAAAATAAATGAAACATGGCAGTGCAACAATAATGAAGCATGCCTACACAATAACAACTAAATCATTGCAATATCAATGAACTAACTAGCATTGCAAGTTCACTGTAATAATTTAGTCTTAGTTCCAAATCCAAGTTAACAATATGATGATATCAACAAAAATGTAAACTGTAACATCCTTGCTATAATCCCCAGTTTAATTAATGCTTAATGTATATATAATGTGTGGCCGCAACCAAGTGATGTATATGTGAATTGTATTTCTAAATTTTAATAATAAAATGTGATGCTAGCTGCTGGGGGATATGGACATAGATGGGGGATGAATCAATCCATAAGAGAGGGGTCCAAGGGGGAATTACCCATGTTTATTAATTCAACCCACTTCCTAAAAATAACTATTGGTTTATGAACCTTCTATTTTGTTTTTGAGTGTTCCTAAAGCCAATCATTGAAAGCATGTAAGAGGGTGGGTGTGAGAAGTCACATCCCATAGTTATTGGGAACATGGGGGTTGAGTACAATCAGTTTGGGGAAGTGTGTGATTCAAGCAAGCCAACCAAATGAAAAGAAATTCATATGGGTGGTGACAACAATTTTAAATAGTCATGTTTTTGCATGAACAACAAGTAGAGAACATAAAATAAGAGCTTAGAGATGGAGCAACCATGGAGGGTGAATTATGGAGCATGTTGGAACATTTTTTGAGCATATTTGGAGTAGAAGACTGAAGATCTAGGTTGTCAGGTCTGAAGAGTGAAATCCCATGTGAGTTGCACTATGACACAAGTGTTATTGTTGTTTACTGGTAGTTTTCTTGGTAGCGAGTTCCCTTGAGTTTCCCAGTAGTGAGATTCCTGGTTACCTATTCCAGAGAGACCCTGATAAACAATATGGGATGCTTGATGGACTAAAAGTAGTGAAGGGGTACATTCCTTGGGTTGGGCAGGTCTAGAGGAAGAGAGCTGGTGGAAAATCAAGACAGTTGTAGGAGAATGCCAATGGATTGTGGGAATTTACGAGTTGTAAGTGGACAATGAGAGACCACCCTATTTTGTGGATTGCTAGCCCCAACGGGGGGGTGAATTTATGTTGATATTTGGAATGGAAAGTCTATGGTTGGGTGGAATGTCTGTCCCAAGTAGCTGGTTGCACAACTGAATTAAAAATTAAGTGTTTTATTTGTTTATGTATTGTAGTTATGAGATTAATGGTTGTGCATTCACTCCATGTTTAAAGATGATTTATATATTGTTGTATTTGATTTATTAGCTTCATTTTATGTTTATTTTAGAATGTTGTAGATACATCTAGTTCATGTCATAAACAAATGATTAAAACTATATGTTTTCTTGCAGTCGGTAAGCTACAAGATTGGTAGTAGAAAATTTTATTTTTTATGAGTATTTCTGCATGTAATGGACCTCAGTTGGGTTGGGGAATGTTACATTATGGTATCATAGATTTTGGTTCAAACACTAGACCCATATGGGCCAAGAACTAGTGCAAATTTGGGTTAAATTCGTTGTTACAATTTTGTTTTGTGACGGATTTGGGGAAAAATGGAGAAACTTAGAGTGAAATCCCCAAATTCATGAGCAAAATTTGAGTTTAAATGCCTCAGAACCATCTAAGAGGTTTAATGGAGTCAAACTATAGAGTCAAAATTCAATCTAGAAGGTCAAAATTCATGTTTTAATGGCTAGAGTAGAACTGGGTAAAGTCTGGTGAATCAATGACCAAGATCATGTTTTATTTTGAGATCAACGACCCAAATTCACTGTAATAGATTTGAAAACTTATAAGTTTTTCAAAGTTAGTAAGGTCGAGCAGATCAATGATTGAGATTCATTTTTCGAAAGTTGAGAAAATGAGACGGATCAACAATCTGGATTCATTTTCGGTCATTTTGAGGTTGAAGCAGATCAACAGTCAAGATCATTTTGAATGGTTGATCGATGGTCCAAATTCATCTAGGATTTTGTCAAAAAAAAATTTAGTGTTGGAGTTGGCCAAGAGAATTTGCCGATGGCTGATGGTCGGTTTGGCCAATTTGGTGAGGCGTTGGTTCATCCAAGAGAAGTTGTCGATTGCTAATGAAGGAAAGAGGGTGATGATTTTTCATACCATGTTAATGTCCACATGTCATGCCACATTAGCCAGAGTGGCATGTTATAATCTACGTGTCATACCACATTAACATAATTGCCACATCAACCAAGAAATGATTGATGGCCAATGGTTGGGTCAGACAGATTGGAGAAGTGTTTTTGTATGCCAAAAATAATGGTCGATGGGCGATGATTAGGTCAGCTGAATTGATAAAGTGTTTCATCCATGAATGAAAATCACCGATGGACAATGGTTGGGTTGTCCAATTTAGCGATGTATTGCAAATCAATTTCCAAAGGGAAGGGTCTATGGCCAACAATCGGGTCAATACTTTTGGAAAAGTGTCACGTGTGTTCAAAGAAAAAAATTGATCATCGATCACTGATAGAATTAATATCAACGACTGATATTTCACTTGTTTTTGATATCTACGATGTAGATTAAAGAGCCATTGTAATAGTAAAACAATCAATTTTATATGAATTTTTCTGGATTTTGAAGGTATTCAATTTACGAGATGATTTTGAGACCCTAAACAACGTTTTTAGGCAATTAAAATCCACAAGAATTTAAATAAATTAGAGATATCTTTTCAACAAACTACACCGGGCGCAAAACATAGATCATATGAGAAAGTTACAGCGGAAATAATTAAGGTAAGATTTTAGCATTGGTTTACTTCCAGAGGGCATAACTCCTTGCTCATAAGTCTGTTTGGGGCTCAAGAGCAGTCTATGGAAATCTTATGAACCATAGAATCCAACCATGGATCCATATTTGGAATATGGGTATGTAAAAATGTGAAAGAAGAGAAAGAAGACACTTGTATCATACATGGATAAAAGGCGAAAAATAGTCTAAACTTCTTTGGACCATAAATTTCAGCTTGGAGCTTAGATTTGAGCAAATGAATAATCGCTAGAAAGGTATTGAGGAGGAGAATACATATGTCAACCCAAAATTTTGAATTGGGTGCTAAATTTTCTTATAAAGTAATAAATTAAATTCTGCAACGGTAAGTAAGTGGAAATTGCAGCATGTGAATGTTGTAACTTTTCACTCAGAACCCAGAATGAGGCATGAGTATAGCCATTGGAGATATATGTGAAAGAAGAATGTGTCTAAGGAATCAGATGTTGAATTGATGCATTGTGTTATTTGTAAATTGAAATGAAGAATAACCTATATTCTAATTAATGAAATGTTTTATAGTATGCATGTGCTAACAATCATTATTACGTGCACATTTCTTGCATAATTAAAGGTACATGAATTTTTTTTTGGTTCTTATATGAGGACTGGAATTATGGAATATGCCCAAGGATATTATATCCATGAGGAGGAGGTTTGAGGTCTTCATGTCAACATGGGAAATGTTGAGACATAGTCCAATGGAAGGAGAGGCAGGTAGGAGTCTGTAACTATGAGAATAATGCATAGGGGAGTGCAGATCTATAGGGAAGGTAATGAAAGGATTATGAAGGATCGAAAATAGATACTCCAAATCCTAAATATGTTGCATAGTAAAGTTAACAAAGACTCTGGCACCAAGAAAGAATTTAGTGCTAGACAAGTGACAACATCTAGATCCCAAAGAAAAAGGGATGATCATGGGAATGACAGACAGTCAAGAAGTATGAGCAGGCACCATCATTCTCCAAGGAAATACACTAGAAGAACTCATGCAATTTCAAGGCCATGGAGCAGCCCAAGAGTGTCTCCCATCAATATGTAATGTCCCTACTAATTGTTTTTGGAGTTTTCCTTGGTTTAGTAGTGCCGATACTTCGTCAAACAATTTACTGTTATAGAGGAAATGCATATTTGTTGGTATAGTAGCTTAGAAAAAATTTATCACCTTATTTGTGATATATTTGACACTCATTATAGAGATGAAAACAAACTAAAATATCAAGTACTCATTCCCAGGTATACTTTACAACGAAATACCAATATTGAAGACACAAGATATTCAATGCATTTCTTATTTTATGACATCAATAATACAATAAAAATCCAGCAATGTATGCAACAATAAATACAAGAAAATATGATATATATTGGCTGTAGAAGATTATAGGCCCATAGACATCATTTTTTGACAACAATGGATAGGCAATGGACAACACTCTTGTAGCAGAAAATTTGTTCCAGCTTGGAGATAACTTTGCTTACAGGAAAGACTCAATCTTCAGCAGAAAACTCATTCACAAACTAGAAGACATGACCCAATAGGTATGTAATCCACCCAAAATGAGGTAACTCATCCTAACCACAATGTAACTTAGCCCAAACAATGAAGCTCGATCCAGGTAGTAAAGAAATTGACCTAGAACACAAAATATTCAACTCACCACATAGAAAATCGACCCCAATAGCCAGATACTCGACCCCCTTAGAAAATAAATGTCACCACTCTCAAATCAACCCTCTTGAGTGGAAGCTCGAACTCCCCCACATTAGAAAATCTTCCCATAAAGAGAAATACCTAGCTGCCAACGAATAACTTAACTACAAACAAATAACTCAACCACTGTCAAAGAAATCTCAGCCACCATGTCTTGATATCCCTCACAAATGAAGCATCGTAAGAAGATCTAAATAATGTTCTCTCAATGACCAACTAGGGTGTATCTCCTCATTGACCCTTTTCAGACCCTTTTACCCTTTTAATAAAGTAAAGTGTCTTTTATAAACTTTAAGTCACTTAAAACAACCTTTTTTTATTAATTACTCAATGTCACTTTTGATAAGTTACTTTTTCGCTCTCATGACATTAAATACTCAATTAATTCCCCTTTTCCACTAATTGTAGCCTATGGTGATCACTTAGGCTATTTAGTCAATCTCCTAGAAAGATCATTTGGAAAGGGACATTACAGTCCTCCATTCCCGAGATCGCTTTTCCTCAAGCAACTGCAAATTTGGATGCTGTAAGATCTGGTCACTTTCCCATGTGGCATCCTCTACTAGTAAATCTCTCCACTCGATGAGGTACTCTCAAATCACCTTGTTACGTAGTTTCCTTTCTCATACCTCCAATACCTTCTCCAGAACCAACACTGATTGCCCATCCTCATCTAGTGGGGGTAACTCTGGTGAAGAAGTGACTTGTTGTCCCAATTCCTTCTTGAGGCACAAAACATGAAACACATTGTGAATCTTACCCCCTTCCGATAAATCAATCTCATAAGCTACCTCACCAACTCTTTGAATCACCCTGTAGGGGCCATAAAAGTAGGGCTTAATCTTTTAAACACCACTTTTCTTCAATGAACATTGTTTATATGGATGTAATCTAAAAAATACCAAGTCCCACACCTCGAAAGTGGGATTGACTATGTGTGCATGTTTGCATAAGTCTTCTATTGATTTTGTGCCACTTGTAAATTGTCCTTGAGAGCTTTGAGAATTTACCATCTCTCCTGGATCCAATTCTTGGCTTTGGGATCCCTACTATCCCCAAATACCAAGTCAACAAAAGAAGGAGCATCATAGCCATATAATGCTCTGAATGGGGTCATACCAATGGACATATGTTAAGTGGTATTATAACATTGTTTACCCAAATTCAACCACTTAACCCATGCCTTATGCTGCATGTACACATAGTTGCGTAAATACCCCTTGAGCCATTTGTTCACAATCTTTGTCTGTCCATTTGTTTGAGGGTGGTAACTAGTGTTGGGAGTCAACTCTGTATCATACAACCTGAACATCTCCTGCCAAAATGCACTAAGGAACCTACCATCTATGTCATTGACAATATACTTCGACAACCCATGGAGTCTGAATACCTCTCTGAGCAAAATCCACTACTTATGATGCCTTATATTATGAGGATATGGAAAATAAATGTGCAAATTTGGTCAACCTATCGACCACCACATATATGCATTCTCTTCCCTGTACCTTCATTAAACCTATGATAAAGTCCATGGATATTCTTTCCCACTTCTGCAATGGGATGGGAAATGGTTGTAGTAATCCTACAGGATGGGTCTGCTTTGAATTGTTTTGTTGAAAAGTCACACACTCTCTCACATGCCTCAATACATCATCTTTGAGGCCCTTCCAAGTGAACCTCTCCCTGATCCGCCTGTAAGTTTTAAAGTATCCTGGATGCCTTGCCAATGGTGCATCATTCATAGTCTTCATAATATTCTCCTTCAGTGTAGATTCCAGGACTAAGTATACACGGTCTTTGTAGTAGATTTTGTCATCCACCACTTTGTACCTGTCATCCTGTACACTACAGTCCATCAACTCACAAGAAAATTTTTCTTGGAATACTCCACCAAGATATGAGATTTCCAATCAGCTAAAATCTCTACAAGTGAACATATCTATGGTTTCTTGGAGAGAGCATCAACAATTGCATTTTTCTTTCCTTTTACATACTCAACGTCAAAGTAATATGCATGTAGTATGATAATCCACTTCTATTTCCTTTCATTCAAGTTCTTTGCCCCAAAAAGTGCCTCAAGTTGTTGTGGTTGGTCTTAACCACAAATTTCCCACCTACCAAGAACTGTCTAAACTTCACTAAGGAATGCATGATGGCGAGCATTTTCTTGTCGTAGATGGAGTAGAGTCTCTCCGAATCTGTGAGATTTATTCTCTTGTATGCTATCAAATGCCTCTGCTACATCAAAATTTATCCTATCCCCTCACTGAATGCATCACAATCAAGCACAAAAGGATGAGTGAAATCAAGAAGTGCTAAAACTGGGAAAGTGGTCATCACTTCCTTCATCCCGTTGAATGTCCTGTGAGTCTCCTCTAAGCTCTTTCCACCTAAACGCTCATTTCTTCATGAGATATGTGAGTGGTGCATCCAAGTGTGAAAATCCATTCACAAACCACTTGTAGTAGTTGTAAATCCCAAATAAACCACACAAGCGTGTAATATTTTTTGATAGTGGCCAATCCAATATATCTTGTATCTTCTCCCTATACACCTGTACTCCATGTGCACTAAACACGTGACCCAAGTATAGGATCTTTGTCATTTCAAACTCACACTTTGACTCCTTGGAATACAATGAATGTTTCTCCATGATGCTTAGGATCTCATCTAGATGCTCCAAGTGTTCATCCCATGTCTTTCTATATATTAGAAGATCATCAAAGAATACCAACAAAAACTTCCTCAACTGCTTTTTGAATATGTGGTTCATGCAGGACTGAAAGGTGGATGGTTTATTGGTCAACCCAAATGGTATGAAAATAAACTCATAATGCCCATAATGGCATCTGAAAGTAGTTTTGTGAATATCTTTCTCTTTGACTATGATCTGGTGGTATTCTGATCGAAGATCAATCTTTGAAAAATACACTGCTCTATGCAACTCATCCAAAATCTCGTCAATCCTGGGAATAAGGTACATGTTCTGTATTTTATTCTTATTCAATTCTCTATAGTTAATTCACATCCACATTGTTCCATCCTTCTTCTTCACCAACACTACATAAGAAGTGCATGGACTAGAGCTAGGCCTGATGTGTCCCATCTCCAATAGCTCCTTAATGGTCTTCTCAATATCGTCCTTGAATTTCTTCAAATGATTGTAGGGAGTGGTGATCATAGGTTTTTTTCCCTCTTCCAATTCAATAGTTAGCTCAAATCCCTTATTGAGTGGTTTCTTTGGAGGTATCTGTCCAAAAATGCGGTCATGTTTGCTCAACAGTTTTTGTATGTCTATATGATACTGATGTCTGTTGTATGAAGGTTTCTTAGTAGTGATCAAACACTTTGTTGCATAAGCGACATACTCATGTTTGAATATACCCTCCATCCGTTTGGATGAGACAATTCTAGGAGCATCATTTGATATGCCCCTCAAAACCACCCTCTTACCATCTATTGCTTTGAACTCCAGCTCCATGGCCTAGTAGTCAACATAATGTTTTCCTATGGAAACAAGTCATTGGACCCCAAATATGATATTGGTTTCTTGCAGCTCAACTACATAGAAATCATCGGCCACTGTGTGGTTTCCCAATGCTATACATAACTATGGGGTCTTATGTGTGCAAGGCATAACACGCCCACCAACTATCACTACATCAAACCCCTCAAAATCCAGTGTAGGAATACCCCTCTTAGCCACCAACGATGAGTCGATGAAGTTGTGGGTTACCCAACCATTAATCAGTAATGTGACCCGTTGACCATGTACTACACCATAGATCCTGAAGGTGTGGAATCTAGGGAGACTCGATAGAGTGGCGATAGATCCACTCTTGACCTCCTCATGTGGATGCTCATCAATTGATCTATCTTGCTTGAAGTCCAGTACCTACTCTACTTCCTCCCCTTCCTCACTATTTGAAAGAACCTCTATATAGTGTGCCTTACCCTTGCTGATGCACCTATGTTTAGGTTCCCAAGGGTCCTTACAGTTGAAGAAAATATTATTTCTTCTCAACTCATTACGAGTTGCCTAATCCAACTTCTCCTTACTAGTTCCCTCTTTCTGAAATGGTTTCTTATCTTTATTTTTCTGGGGAATGAAAGGTTTGGAGAATTTTTTTGTCTTCGGGACCGCATCCTCCATGTCCCATGTCCTAATAATGGCATCCGATAGAGTCTCAAGTTTGAAGGCTTTTACCCAACCACACAATGGCTCAAATAAACCCTCAGTGAACAACATCACCAATCTCTAATTAGATATATTTGTCACTATGACTAAAATCTTCTGAAACTCAGTAATGTAAGCATCCAATGTCCCAACCTGTTTGAGTTTTCCCAACTCTCTGAAATGTAGTTATGGATCCTTCCTGTCAAATCTCTCCATCAACCTCTTTGTGAAGTCCAGATAGGAGGTAATGCTGGCATGTCCCAGAGTGACTAATTCATGGTACCACCATGCATGGGCCTCTCCATCCAAATGCAAGGTAGAGAATTTAATTGCTTCTTCCTTCGACATGGTGTTAAGTTGGAAGTATGTGTCCAACTTCTGAACCCATGATCTAGTTGTGAATTTGTTTGAACCATCAAAGGAGGGAATGGTGAGCTTCTCAACCTTCCTCATGAGATCAATGTTCTACTAACCCTTGTTGACCTCCCTTGGAATTTTCATGTACTTGATATTGCAGTAATCCTGTAGTGACATGGCCACATGAAATTCCTCACTAAGATCCTGATACTTCCTCTAATAATCGTTAAAGGTCTCACCCTCACCTTGTTGCCCTTGATTCCTTGTTTGTTGGTTTCTCAAGAACTGAGGCATAAGAGGCATAAGAATTATTCTACATGTGGTTCTAGTGCCAACTTGCGTGGGAATATGATTGTTGTTTCCCATTGGATAAAACCTCTAGGATTTGTATGGCCATGTCTTCATTATTGTCCCTCGTGACTTCTTGTTATGATTCTGGTTGATTCTCTCCTACTTCTTCTTCTTCTTGGTTAAATATGTTTTCTTCCCCTCGCTACCTTCTACTTATGTAGGTGATATACCCTTCGTCTCCTTGCCTCATGAAACCCAAAACCCCCTCAGGCTGGCAAGATTGAGGCTCTGATACCACTGTAATGTCCCTACTATTGTTTTTTTGATTTTTCCTTGGTTTAGTAGTGCCAATACTTCGTCAAACAATTTACTATTATAGAAGAAATAGGTGTTTACTTGTATAGTATCTTAGCAACCATTTATCACCTTCTTTGAGATATATTTGACACTCATTATAGAGATGAAAACAAACTAAAAAATCAAGTACTCATTCCCAACTATACTTTACAACAAAATACCATTATTGAAGACACATGATATTCACTGCATTTCTTATTTTATGACAACAATAATACAATAAAAACCCAACAATGTATGCAACAATAAATACAAGAAAACTTGATATATATTTGCTACAGAAGATTACAGGCCTGTAGACATCATTTTTGGACAATAATGGATAGGCAATGGACAACACTCTTATAGGAGAAAATTCTTCCCATCTTGGAGATAACTTTGCTTACAAGAAAGACTCGATCTTCAGCAGTAAAATCAACCACATACTAGAAGATATGACCCAACATGTATATAATCCACCCAGAAAGATGTAACTCGACCCAGCCACAATGTAACTTAGCCCCAACAATGAAGCTCAATCCATGTAGTAAATAAATTGACCTAGAACATAGAATATTCAACTCAACACATAGAAAATCAACCCCAATAGCTAGATACTCGCCCCCCTTAGCAAATAAATGTTGCCACTATCAAATCTACCCTCCTGAGTGGAAGCTCGACCTCCTCCACATTAGTAACTTGTCCCACAAAGAGAAATACCCAACCACCAATGAATAACTTAACCATAAACAAATAACTCAGCCACTGTTAAACAAATCTTAGAAACAATGTGATGAACCCCCTCACAAATGAAGCACAGTAAGAAGATTTGAATAATCTTATCTCAATGACGAGCTAGGGTGGATGGTCCACAACTGAAACCAATATTCCAAACTCTCTAGGGTTTTTCATCCTAAGAGTCTAAGCCACAAGAGCCCTCTCAATTTCGTTTTAGGAAAATAACAAATGTGTTATCACTCCAAGAAACCCTTTGTGGTTGCAGACCAAAGGTGCTTGGTAACTTCAAGTCAAAATGTTTTTGTGTTTTATGTATATGGATCAATGGGATAAATCAATTACAATATGATATACAGATAGTCAAGATGGCAATCAAATGAACCAGTGCTCTCAAGGATTAATAATCAGTTGGTAGCTTAAAGTGGGTGAAGAACAAATTGCTTATAAACCAGTACACAATGTAGGGTCTAATAGACAATGGAGAAACTATTTACCAAGTTATGATCCAATCAATGAGATAACAGTCATCTATAGCTAAATAACTCGAATAAAAGTACAGAAAGAAGGTGGAAAAACTGACATCAATAGAGAGAGAAACCTGTGATTTGCATTAGAATCAAAAGGCTTGTTTACAATATGGAATTTCTGTATCCAAAATCCAACCTTTAGTGCTCCAAATGTATTTGTCTTTATAGCCTTACAAGATGAAATCTAGATCCTTGAAAGATGGATCAGATTTGCTAAAAATAGTCAAATCCAAATAGATACAACAAGTGTAGGATGAGATCCTATAAAAATGGATCTAGAATACTAAAAATAGAAAGTCAAAACAAAATAGGAAAAGATCCTATCTAAATAGTCAAACTCTATCTTAATAGCCTTCATATCCTCTAAACTCTTTGACATATGTAGAAGACCTTCCAAGGCTGATGAATCTTCATAAGAAATTCGAATTTGCCACCTTTGGCAAAAAAGACAATTTTTTGCTCATGAAGTAAGTCACCATTTTCACTTTTCCACCTTCTTAAACATTAAATACATCAAGATAAAACCTTAAATCTGATGTATTTAATTATTATACATCTTTAGAAACCAACCTCGAAAAATTTGATTGAGAAAAAGTCAAATCTGGGCAAAAATACGACCTTGCTTCCATGTAACAGGTTTCACCAGCTAATTTTCCCTAAATATGACCCTTTAGCTGGTGAAAAGCAGATCTTTCACCAGATAACTAGCAAAATTCAAGGCAGAATAGCTGGTGAAAAGCAGATCTTTCACCAGCTAACTAGAAAAATTCAAGGCGGAATAGCTGGTGAAAGTGCAGATTTTTTAAATAAAAACTACTTTGGGAAAAATCGAATTTCTAAGTCATGGAGAGTCCGTTTTACATGCTTGAATAGTCAATTGACATCCATAAATCCTAAGCTTTCCAATGGTACTTTCAAATATGCATTTGGATTTTGGGAAGGCAGTCAAAATTTCCCTTCAATATTAGGCATCATTTCTCAAACAAAATGCCAGTGCATTTTTGATTGCTAACAAAATGCATAATGAGAGAGGGCGCCTTCTTTTTCCTTTTATATCCTCATTGACCCTTTTCAGACCCTTTTTCCCCTTTAATAAAGTAAACTAACTTTTATAAACTTTAAGTCACTTAAAACACCCCTTTTTATTAATTACTCAATGTCACTTTTGATAATTTACTTTTCTGTTCCCATCACATTAAATAATTAATTAATTCTCTTTTTCCACTGACTATAGCCTACGAGAATCACTTAGGCTGTTTAGTCAATCTCCTAGAAAGATTATTTGGAAAGGGACATTACACAAGAGACAAAGAAGAAGGCCCGAGACAAACATCTTGCAAGGTGAACTCGATAAAATCAAGCCACCAACTTTCAACGATGAACACAAGAAGGAAGGCATGGTTGTCGAAAATGAAGAAATTTTTCTAGTTGCATGATTACCCTCAAGAGTAGAAGCTCAAATTGCAACCTACCACTTGCAAGGAAAGGAAACCATGTGGTGGGATCAACTTAAGCAAGCTAAGAACCTTGATGAGAAGAGAATCTCATGGAGACATTTTAAAGGATATTTCCAAGATAAATATTTGTTTGAGCATTACTATAAAGGAAGATAAAAGAGTTCTTTGAACTAAAGCTAGGAAGCATGACAATGGATGAATATGAGAAGATGTTCTTTGAATTGCTGAAGTATGTGGACTTTATAACAGATAAAAAGGTCAAAATCCCAAGGTTTTTGAGTGGGTTACCTTCTTTCTACAGTGACAAGATACAATATCATAACCCTAGGACTTTGGAGGAGGCCATAAGGAGAGCAAAGCATATTTATGAGCAAAGCAGAAGAAGGCCAATTTTACAAAAACCTTGGAATGAGGAGATGAAGGGTAAAAAGGATCAAAGGCAGAAAGGTTTTAAGCCACCCTTTTTCAAGAACAACTCCCAAGAAAATTAACAAGGATAGCCAACCCAAAATGAGCATAAGACTATAGATTCATTTGGGAAAAGGCCAAGGAAACAACCTGTACAATGTTGGGGATGTGAGGGGAATCACTTATATAGGGAATACTCTCACAAAAGAGAAAGAATGAGGACTATCCACAACATTCAGGAGGTTTAAATGGTGGAAGACATGGGATGAAACATGCCATGGATTTATGCAGCCTTAGGAAACAAGCAAACATAATATCAATTCCCCATGATTGAAGTGGAAGGTAAGATTGATAACTAAACCATGTCAATTTTAATTGATTTTGGAGCTAGCCATAGTTACATAAACTCTAACATTGTTGAAAGATTTCATTTGCAAAAGAGTAAGCATAAGAAATCTTGGTTAGTTTAGTTAGCCATAGAGGCTAAGAGGAAAATTAATGAGCTAGTTAAAGATTGCCTAATCAACATGAATAGACTCAACACAAAGGTATATGTGAACATCATTCCATTGGGTTCATATGATTGTCTAATTGGGATGGATTGGTTGGAAAAACACCATGATGTCCTAGATTGTTACAACAAGACAATCACATGTCTTGATGAAGAAGGATAACAAGGCAAGGTTCAAGGCATTCCAAGAGCTATAACTATTAGAGAAATTTCAGCTAAGCAATTGAAAAATAGATTTAGGAAGGGATGCCATATTTTTGCAGCCCATATGGAAGAGGCAACCAAAAATAAAGTGGCAAGCATTGAGGACCATATGTTCTTGAAGGATTTTGAAGATATATCTAGGGAAATACAAAGACTTACACCAAAGAGAGACATTGATTTCTCTATTGATTTGGTGCCAGGAGCTACCTTAGTGTCCAAGACTGATCTAGGAGGATCCAAAATGCTTAAAAGTGATCTAGGAGAATCTAAAATGCTCAAAAATTGATATGCTCAAATTATCTTGAAAATGAATTCATTGGGTAGAGATCGACGATATATTTTCAACAATGAAAAAATCGCCTCAAACGAATTTTGTATCAATAAGTTATGGCTGGTCAAAGTTTGGTAAAACCAGGGAAAAAGTCAAGCAGGGGTGCCATGTGGTAAGCCAACATGCTGCCATGTGGCTTGTCCATACAGGTCCATACAATCGATAGATGGAATCATTCTAACATCAGCATGGTGACATGGTAGCACGAGAGGCTACCACATGTCACCCGTAAATGGCATTTTTGGGGGTCCATGTGGACCAATAAAAAAAGTGCGTGTCATTTGTATGGATGATGTGGCATCCGTACGATGACGTGGCATGTGACATGTATAGTCATCATCTGTATACTAACATGGAATATTCTTACATGTACAGTTGTCAATGACATGGTAGTGCTAGCAAGTGCCATGTGGCATGATCGTATAATACAGGTGGTAGGTGTTTGTATGCTAAGGTGGCAGATCCATATAGTGACGTGGAAAACAGGTGGACCAATGACAACATGACACATGGACCAATCAAAGAGTGCCACATGGCACTCTTAGATTGGCCAACAATGGATAAGGGAGAATAAAATTTGTAGGCAGTTGAATGGAATAGAACCCATCACCTCCAGAGGAATATTCCTTAGTCTTAACTATATGCCTCCTACCATTGTTCCACATGTGCCTCTTGTTACAACTAATAAACGGATATTATTTAATATTAAACCAATTCAACCCAAGATTTCATTCAGTGGTTTGGTCGACCTAGGCTTATGTAATGGGCATGAAAACTAATGCATAGGGTACGGTGAGTACAGTACGGTGCATAGAAGTTCATGCTTTCATAATTTTGTCTTTCCTCGTTATGCGTGCCAAAGGGTTCCTTGAGGAAAGTATAGGGTGTTTATACTCATTTTTCTCGAATTCCGAGAGGAAATCTGATGGGGATGTCTATTTTATGTAAAAAATATATTTATGAAAATTATTAGTCCAGATTTTCATCTATGAGACTGATAGTCTCGTTATGCGTGCAAAAGAGGTTTTCAGGAACATGTTTATAACATAGTCAAGTTTATACTCATTTTTCTAAGAATTTTGAGGGGAATTCATTGGTAACCTCCGTTTCTAGGATTGACCATCAGAATTGAAGGGTGTCCTCAAAATATTGGTATTTGTAAGTCCATTTCATTGTAATTTTGGCATTTGAGCATTAATTGAGCGGTCTCATTGATTGAAAAGGGACCCAGAGACATAGCCCAAGATGGGTTAACTCCCTTAAAAAATTGTTTATGTGCCATTTGAATTATTTTTTATATTACTATACTTTATTTCAACATTTTATTTCTGCAAGTTATTCATTAGTGTTATTGAAGTTTATGGAGACGTAAGACATTCACATGTTATTTGCAAATATTCAAAGACAATGTTCATTTATGGAATCTGGTCGGATGTTTATGTGTATTTAATAAATAGTTACATCTAAGGATTTTCGGATCAAGTTGGTGTCAGATATGGTTTTGACATGTATTTGCAAGTGAATGTTTGCAAGGTCCAAATCCAAGCGAGGTGAATGCACACTTCAAGAATTTAATCCTAATATTGAACGTGTATTTCAAAGGAAAGAAATGGAGCATGAAGAATTTATTTCTGAGGCTGATAAGGAATTCCGAAGGATGTTCCTTAAGAGGAAAAATATGGTTAAGGAATTGTGGGAAGACCTAGAAATACAAAGAGAAACTCCTCATCAAAATGAAGGTGGTCCAGTTGAAATAATGGTAAAAGCTAAAGGAGAAGGAGAAGGTGAAGAACCTCCAGGGTCTTCTTCATCCCCATCATCATCATCTTCATCATCATATTCTTCTGATGGAAGTGGAAATTCTTCTCATAAGAGGAAGAAACATTCTAAGAAGTCTTCTCAATCTCATGATTTGCCTTTGTTAAAGATAGATGTAAAGTTTGTTTTTCCTACTTATGATGGAGAGTTGAATGCAGATAAGTCAGATAATTGGGTCAAACATATTGAAGTGTATTGCAGAGTACAAAAAATAATAAAAGATACTTCAAAGATACAATTGGCTACTCTTCGACTGAGTGGCACAACTTTGATATGGTGGGAGAGTCGGACACAAGTTGATCTTATTCAACATGGTAAAACCATTTCTTCCTAGATTGAATTTAATGCTACATTAAGGAAGCAATTTTATCCATTAGCTTATATGAAAATGCCAATGATTGCTTGGAAACATCTAAGACAAGGCAAAGGGCAAAATTTTCAAGCTTATACACATGAATTTAAGAGGAATGCATTATCTTTGGGAATTCCATTACATACTCCTGAGACTCTTCTAAAGTATATTGGTGGTATGCACTCATATATTTGACATACTATATTGATGTTTAATCCTACTAATATTGATGAAGTATCAGTACAAGCTACTCATCTTGAAGCCAACAAAGGATTTTTTTTTGTTAAAGATGATTTATAGGAGCCACATGAATTCAAGGAGCAATTGAAGGGAAAAAGGGAAGAGTAAGAAGACAACTACAATGAAGAAG
Organism: Picea engelmannii; assembly: GCA_009831015.1. Taxonomy (NCBI): domain Eukaryota; kingdom Viridiplantae; phylum Streptophyta; class Pinopsida; order Pinales; family Pinaceae; genus Picea; species Picea engelmannii. Next base: position 88,858 of record ML802683.1, on the reverse strand, counting down.
GATGAAGAGAAGAAGTCTGGATGTTCTCATTTTGAGAATAAAGGAGATGATGAGAAGCATTGTTGGAAGTTACATCCAGAATTGAAACCGAAGTGGGCTCAGCGTAGAAAGGGTAACCACAACCATAGTTCAAGATCTTGGAACATATTCTAAGGATGAAACCAAGGTTACAACTATGGGCATCAAAGGTAAATATTTTGTTGTAAGTTTCAGTTCACATACTTTTTCTACAAAGGCTAATGTAATCCTCGATGGAAGAAAAATAAATGACCTGTTTCATTTACGAGTTATCTCAAAGAACATTAAGATTGATACACTTGTTGATAGTGGATCACAAGTAAAACTTATTTTATATCAAGTTGTTCATAATTTGGGATTGGAAACTAGGCCTCATCCGAGACTGTATCCTTTGGGTTGGATTTGTGATATTGCTCAGGTACCGGTAACTAAGAGATGCAAGTTACAATTTGCGATCGCATCCATTTTCATTGATGACGTAGAGTTAGACATTGTTCCACTCGACATTTGCAGGATGGTTTTGGGAAGTCCATACTTGTATGAAAAGAAGACCATTTTTTACAGGGAACATAACAAGTATCATATTTTCAAGGATGGGATTGAGTTCATTGTGAGAGCTCATCAGATGAAGACTAATTTTACAGTTTTCACTACAAGGCATGTGAAAATGATAGTTAATGCTAATATCCAGGATCTATATTTACAACCTATGGTTGAAAGAAGAACAGTTCCTTTGGTTGATGTTGTTCTTGTTAAGAAGGAAAAATATGTTGATGGTTCATTCTCTTTTGCATTTGTATATTTAGTTTTGTTGTTCAATTTATTACTAATCAGTGGAGTATGGTTAGCTACTGGAACAATGAATGACATAGTTTGTGAATTTAAGGGAATGGTTAACTTGGTCAACAATGTTTTTTCAGTATTCATTATCATTATGGTTGTGATGAGTCAGGTGCTTGTTATCCAAGCAGGAAGGATGGATGATACATGACAAGTTAGGAGGAAATATCCTCACTTATTTTCTAAATGATCCATACTTTTGGAGGTCCAAAAGTTCTTCAGTGGGGAGGTGTGATCCAGAAGGATCCAAAACGCTCAAAACTAGTGATCCAAGAGGATCCAAAATGCTAAAAAAATGATATTCTCAAATACTCTTGAAAATGACATCATTGGGCCCACATGGGTGTAGACCGATTGGCAAGTGCCGTGTAAATGGAAGGAAGTATGTAAAAATAGGTCTCAAGGTCAATTCTCACCCCGATTTACTTGTGCTCCATTCTCGCAGGCTGCATGGAAGCACTTGGGGTTATAGTGGCAACGGATGGGTATTGGCCCCGTGTCACACGAGTACGAGAACCGTGAGTTGCCGATTCCCCCAGTACAAAAAAAAAATTACTTCATTGCATAGAGCTCAGTGATAGCTTTCCAATGACACAAAAATCACCTCAAACATAATTCATATGAAGAAGTTATAACCAATCAAAGTTTGGTCAAACCACAGAAAAAGTCAAGCATGGGTGCCATGTGGCCTATCCATACAGGTCCGTACAACTGGCAAATGACATCAACATGGTGACATGGAAACACGAGAGGCTACCATGTGTCACCCGAAAATGACATTTTTAGGGATCCATGTGGACCATTAAAAAAGTGCCACGTGTCATCCGTACGGATGACGTGGAATCCATACGATGATGTGGTAGGTATAGTCAACATCCATACACTGATGTGGCATATTCTTACATGTAAGTTGGCAGCGACGTGACAGTACCAACTAGCGCAATGTGGCATGATCGTACAATATAGGTGGAAGGTGACTGGATGCTGAGGTATAAGATTCATATAGTGACGTGGAAGATAGGTGGACCAATGATATCATGACACATGGACCAATCAAAGAGTGCCATGTGACACTCTCTGATTGGACAATAATTGCTAAGGAAGAATAAAATTTGTTGGGGGTCGAACGAAATAGAACCCATGACCTCCGAAGGAATATTCCTAAGTCTTAATTATATGCCTCCTACCATTGCACCACATGTGTCTCTTGTTACAACTAATAAACAAACATTATTTAATATTAAACCAATTCAGCTCGAGATTCCGGTCGATGGTTTGACAGACCTAGGCCTATTTAATGGGCACGAAAACCAATGTAGAGGGTACAATGAGTACAATATGGTGCATAGAAGTTAGTGCTTAATTCATATTTCCTCGTTTTGTGTGCAAGGGGTGTTCATAATTTTGGCTTGCCTCGTTATGCGTGCCAAAGGGTTCCTTGAGGAAAGTATAGGGTGTTTATACTCATTTTTCTCAGAATTTCGAGAGGAATCTGATGGCGATGTTTATTTTTATGTAAAAATGCTATGTATGAAAAGTCTTAGTCCATATTTTCATGTATGAGACCCATAGTCTTGTTATGCATGCAAAAGGGATTTTTGGGCACTTGTTCAGAACATAGTCAATTTTATACTCATTTTTCTCAGAATTTTGAGGGAAATTCATTGCTAACCTTCATTGATGGGATTAAGCATCAGAATGGAAGGGTGTCCTAAAAATCTTGGTATTTACAAGTCCATTTCATTGTGATTTTGGCATTTGAGCATTAATTGAGCGATTTCACTGATTGAAAAGGGACCCGAAGACGTAGCCCAAGATGGGTGAAGTCCGTTAACAAATTGTTTATGTGCCATTTGAATTATTGTTGATATTACTATACTTCATTTCAACATTTTTATTTCCGCAAGTTATTCATCAGTGTTATTGAAATTTATGGATAAGTAAGAAATTCACATGTTATTTGCAAATAGTCAAAGACGATCTTCATTTCCCGAATATGGTCGGATGTTTATGTGCATTTAAGAAATAATTACATATAAGGATTTTTTTTATCAAAGACACCTTACAAAATGGGCACACCAGAGTTGAAAGAGTTGCAGAGCAACTTGAAGAGTTGTTAAGGAAGGGCTATATACACCCAAGTGTGTCACCTTGGGGTGCCATAGTTCTTTTTGTGAAGAAGAAGAAGAAAGATGGAGCCTTAAGGCTATGTATTGATTTCACACAGGTGAATAAGGTCACCATAAAGAAAAAATATCCTTTGCCAATGATTGATGATTTATTTGATCAACTGAAAGGTGCAAGAATATTTTCCAAGATTGACTTGAGATCGAGTTATCATTGAAAGTGAGGATAAAAGAAGAAGACATCATCAAGAAAACATTTAGAACAAGATATGGACATTATGAATTCACGGTTGTGCCATTTGGACTATCAAATGTCCCAATTGTTTTTATGTTCCTAATGAATGGAGTGCTCAGGGAATACATAGACAAGTTTGTAATTGTGTTCCTCGATGATGTACTCATTTACTCAAAGACAAAGGAGGAACACGAGCAACATTTAAGAATGGTGTTGTAAGTTTTAAGAGAGCATAAATTGTATGTCAAGATAAGTAAGTGCATCTTTTATCAAAGGAACATTCACTACTTGGGTCATATTATTTCAGCCAATGGGATAACAGTTGATCTTGAGAAGATAGAAGCCATTAGAGGATGGCTAACACCAAGAAATGTCACGGAGGTCATATGATTCATGGGTCTTTCCAGTTATTACCGAAGATTCATAAAAGGGCTCTTAATGATTGCAAGCACAATCATTTCTTTGCAAAAGAAGGGAGTCAAGTTTGAGTGGACTTCCAAGTGTGAAGAGAGCTTTCAACAACTGAAAGAAATTTTGACAAGCGCACCAATATTGAAGATTGTAGATCCAGATGAAGATTTTTTTGTGTGTTGATGCATGCAAGGAAGGGCTTAGTGGAGTCCTCACAGAAAAAAATCATGTGGTATGCTATGAGTCTAGAAAATTAAAAGAGCATGAGAGGAATTATGGTGCACATGACTTGGAGTTAGCAACCATTATTCATGCATTAAAAATGTGGAGACATTGCTTCATGGGGATGAAATTTGAGATAAGGATAGACCACTGTGGGCTGAAACATTTGTTTGGACAACCCATATTAAATGCCAGATAAACTAGATGGATGTAATTCCTTAGTGAATATGACTTTGAGATTAAGCACATACCAAATTATTGTGGCAACAAATTCAGATCAACAATATTTGAAAAAAAAACCATTACAATAAAGGAAATTTACAACAAAAAATTAAATATTATGAGCTGCAAGAGGATGTGATACTCATGTATAGAGAAAAAATATATGTGCCAAATTATAGTGGGATGAAAAACATAGTGCTAAGAGAAATGCACAATGTGGCATATGTTGGGCACCCAAGATATCATAAGTCAATTGCAGTTGTAAGAAGCCAAAACTTTTGGTTATGAATGAAAAAAGAATTGGCTAATTACATAGCCATATGTCTAGAATGCCAGAAGGTGAAGACATAACATAGGAATCCAACTAGGTTATTATATCCATTTCCCATTTCATAATGGAAGTGAGAAGTGGTTACAATTGATTTTATTACAAAACCGCCCAAAAAAATGAAGCAACATGATTCCATCATGGTAGTGGTGGATAAATTGACTAAGACAACACATTTTATTACAACAAAGACTACACAGAAGGAAACAAATATTGCATAAATCTACATTAAAGAAGTTGCTATGCTACATGGAGTGCCTAAGGAAATAGTTTCAAACAAAGATCCAAAGTTCACATCCAATTTTTGGAAGGGTTTGTTCAAATGTTTTGAGACAAATCTAAATCTTAGTACAACCTATTACCCAGAGTCAGATGGGAAAACATAGAGGACTAATAGAATAATTGAGGACATGCTCATAATGTATGTGATGGACCAACCATCAAAGTGGGAGGATTGTATCCACTTAGTGGAATTTGGTTACCATAATGGGTATCAATCCTCATTAAAAATGAGCTTGTTTGAAGCATTATTTGGCAGAAAGTGTAACACACCAGTGAGTTGGGATAATCCAACAAACATAGAAGTTATTGGACCATATTTGTTGAAGGAAATGGAAGAGAAGATGACAAGGATCAAGTAGAATTTAAAGGGTGCCCATGAGATGAATAAAAGATATGTAGAGAATAACATAGTTTTAAAATATTTTAAAGTGGGAGAACATGTGTTTTTAAAACTGAAGGCGAAAATAGGTTCACTAAGATTATGAAGTTTCCAAAAGTTGGCAGCAAGATATTGTGAACCTTTTGAAATATTATAAAAGATAGGGCCAATTGCATACATGCTATCATTTCTTGCATCCCTGAGAGTGCATAATGTATTTCATGTGTCATTATTAAAGAAATATGTGCCTGACCCTAACCACATAATTGATTGGAATGTGATCTAGGTGGAACACGAAGGATATTTCTGGGTGGAACCAGTGTGCACCTTGGATCAGAAAGTCAAAGTGCTCAGGAACAAGTCCAACATATAACATATATGTTATATGTATTACATATAACATATAACATATAGGGATGGTAAAGGTTCAATGGAATTTCTACGGTCCTGAAGATGCTACATGGGAAGAAAATAGAATACAAGAATGTAAGACTCCATTTTGAGAAGCTAGAGTTCCATAACCACATATTAGAGTCCTAACCAACCTACACGGGGTCCCTGATAAAATAATGGTACAACTCAATGGAATAAGAACAATGAAGTGGATACATTCATTAGGTCAGCAGGTTGAGAGGGACATGAGATTTTGGTTGGAATTGTTGTTGGAGTATAAAATTGCATAATTTTTATTTCTTAGTATTATGATGTAAATTTGTGCATGTATATCGACATAGTGTGCACCGAGGATAATGCACAATTATAGGGGAGGGGGAATGTAACATCCCCACTATAAGACCCAATTTAATTAATGCTTAATGTAGATATAATGTGTGGCCACGACCAAACAATGCATATGCAAATTGTATTTATAAATTTTAATAATAATAATTTTAATTTACTAATCCACAAGAGAGGGGAGGGTCTAAAAGATTATCTAAGAGAGAGGTTCAAGGGGGAATTACCCATGTCTATTAATTCAACCGACTTCCTAAAAACTACTATTGGTTTATGAACCTTCTATTTTTTTGTTGAGTGTTCCCAAAGCCAATAATTGAATGCACGTAAGAGGGTGGGTGTGAGAAGTCACATCCCATAGTTATTGGGAGCATGGGGGATGAGTACAATCATATTGGAGAAGTGTGTGAGTCAAGCAAGCAAACCAAATGAGAGGAAATTCGTATGGGTAGCGACAACAGTTTTAGATAGTCATGTTTTTGCATGAACAACAAGTAGAGAACATAAAAGAAGATCCTGAACCTGGAGCAACCATGAAGGGCGAATTATGGAGCATGCTGGAGCATTTATGGAGCATATTTGGAGCATAATATTAAAGAGCCAAGTTGTCAGGAATGAAGAGTGAACTCCTGTGTGAGTTGCACTGTGACAAAAAATGTTGTTGTTGTTTGCTATTAGTTTTCCTAGCAATGAGTTCCATTGAGTTTCCCAATAGTGATATTTCTGGTTACTTGTGCCAAAGAGACCCTGACAAATGAATGGGATGCCTGATGGATCGAGAGAAATGAAGGGGTACATTCCTTAGGTTGGGTAGGTCTATGGGAAGAGAGCTAGTGGAAAATTTGGATAGCTGTAGGAGAATGCCAGTGGGTTGTGGGAATTTCTGAGCAGTGAGTGGATAGTGAGAGACCACTCTCTTTTGTGGATTGCTAGCCCCAGTTCAGGGGTGAATTACTTTTGAGATTTGGAACGACAAGTCTATGGTTGGGTGGAACATCCATCCCAAGCATTTGGTTGCATAACTGAATTAAAAGATAAGTGTTTTATTTGTTTATGTGTTGTATTTATGAGCTTAATGGTTGTACATTCACATTGCGTTTAAAGATGATTAATATGTTGTTGTATTTGAGTTATTAGCTGCATTTTATGTTTATTTTAGAATGTTGTAGATGCATCTAGTTCACGATATCAACAAATGGTTAAAATTATATGTTTTCCTATAGCTGGTAAGCTACATGATTAGTAACATTTTTTTTTTACTTTTTATGAGTATTTCTGCATGTAATGGACCTCATCTGGGCTGGGGAACGTTACATAACAATGAATTCATTCCTTAATACAACTTACTAGGAGACAATAGAAGGCACACATTTGATGTAAGAACACTTTTATCCATGAATAATCAACAACAATAAAATTTTACTAATAATACCTCATATACTCATTACTAGATCCCTCTCCTACAAAATTCAAGAGCCCTTTATCCTACTTGCTAACTTCTATTTAAACAAAATGCCAATGTAATTATGAGATTTCCAACTACCACATGACTCTCCTATTTCCAAATCCTTTCAACTTACATGATCTTTAGACTAATAAATTCTTTCAACTCCCTAGGTTGATTCGTACATGATTTTTGAAAAGTTATACAATGCTTAGCATACTCTCTTAATGAGGGAAAGTGAAGGGAAAAGTGAATTGTGGGGGTCAACATGTAGGACAAGGAAAGAAGGAAGGAGCATTTTGATGTTGTGATTGAAGTCTCATGGAGTAGGTGCGAACCAAGTATCTCCAATTGCAACTATTTCCTTATTGAAGTGGAATTTCACAATTGTACTGTTGGGAATGGATACATAGGACAAGGGAATGAGTTTATGTTGAAATGGAAAGGATTTTGCATTGGAATGCACACATAGGACAAGAGAAGAAAAAAAATGTACTATGTTCAATATATTTCATTTAGGAGATGATTGTGAAATCATTGATCTTGTCTATGTTGATCATGAAAAAGTTTATCTTGTCCTCACTTATGAAGGTCTCATAATCAATTATAAGAGGAGGTGAAACTCCCTCTATAAAAGTGAAATCTCTCACCATAAACATGTGACAATCATGAAACAATAAAAATCCCATCTACCCGTTTGTTGTACTCTTGTTGATCATATTAATTTGGAAAACAAAAGAGAATGACTCATGTTCCCCATTACAAGTCCTAGTTAAACCATTGCATTCATGTATATTGGTGGAACATGGAAAGATTAATAATAATAAACAAGGGGAGTTGCAGAGCAACAAGTCCTTGCCAAAAAGGTAGAGCTTGCCAAAAAGGTAGAGCTCCGTGAGCATTTGAAGAACCATAACAGTTTGGAACGTGGATTTTTGGCTGTGGGTAGCTAGAAAAAGTTCTTGTTTCCATAAAACGTTCCTTTACCCAACCGAATCACTAGATCTGTTAGCTCTATACTATGAACTTCATGATTTTTTTAGCGGCTAGTGCACTATATCTTCTCTTGTAGGATCAAGATTGAAACCCTCACCCATATACTAGTTACGAATTTATACTGCATTGCTGGAACCTTTAGATGCTGCTTACTTTCCTTTCTTGCATTAGACAAATATCCTCAAGTTAATTCCCTCTTTGCTTTGTTTAATATAGCCAGATGATCTTGGATGGATGCATTTGCTTTGTTTAATACAACCAGATGATCTTGGATGGATGCATCATGGGCTTGCTTGGGTCGACATAATTTTCTTTTATATTGAATTTATGAAGTCTACTTGCTTTCATTCCGGAACAACTGAACAAATACAACACTTGCTTTTTGGGTACCCAATTAACTTGAAATAGCTGAATCTCCTCATTGATACGTGCACCTAAGCATGCTTCCACTTCTTCCTTAGAGGATGGAATCACCTTTCGTGCATTAAATCACCCAATGATTGATTCACCAAAATGATGTCTTGCGTTATTACGTATATTAAGCATCAATACATTTTCTCTTTGAAATTAGAGACCTGCGGAGAACATAGCTATGCTGACATCCTTGTCAGTGTCAACCCGAAGTCGAGTTGGATGTCTCCTAATAATCTAATCACTTTACAAGACAAGCTCAACCCTGCATGCAACAACTAGAAGCATTCATATTATCATTTCAACAATTTTTAATGCCTAGATCACAACCTATAACTCCCCCTGCCTTTTAGCATTTTTATGCCTTTGAAAATCCCTTAGAGATGAGGATAAAGATGAAGGACATGACTGATTTTTCAAATTCCTCTTTATCCTTGTTGAATGCTTCTGATAACATAGCCTTGAGCTCATCATACTATTGTCTTTTTATGCTCCATTCCTTTGAAGTGCCCTTTTTCAAGCAAGTAAATTTTGACATATCATCATCCATAATCTTATTCAAGACATTTGAACAATGAGGAAAGAAGCGCTTTCCCAATTCAACTGCAATATGACCAAATGCATATTAAGTGAAATTACTATTTCATGATGAAAACCAAATACAACAAAAAGGGATATGAAGTTTGAGAGTCGACATACCAGTTTTAGAGAGGGCCTTAAACCTAGAAATGTGCTCCTTTTCTTTATCATAATAGGTGTCTCATTAAGATCTACATTGGTCCTTCGATTCCCTAAAGAAGGATTATAATCTCCAATAATCGTGAACCCTGAAGTTTCTCTTTGAAATTAGAGGCCTCCAGAGAACATAGATATGTTGACATCCTTGTTAGTGTCAACCCGAAACCGAGTTAGACGTCTCCTAATAATATAATCACTTTCCAAGCCAGGCGCAACCCTCCATGCACCAACTAGATGTGTTAATTTACTAACTTTCCATGCGTCGTTGTCCATGCACAGTCTCAGTTTCAGTCTCGACGAAATCGCTTTCCACCTATTCCATTATCGGTATCTCTATACAACAGTTGTCTCACATGCAGGTTGTCCCTGAAGTGAGGGGTCCCAACGAAGTTGGAGTGATCCATGAGGTAATGTAGTAGACAAGGCACGTGCATTAAATAATGTTTCTATCAGTTTATTCAGTAACATAAGCACCCAGGCATAGGTGTTTTTTCTCCAACTTTGATGAGAACATAGTTATATTCTCTAGGCCCATGCAGCTCAGCCCATGCACCTCAGCAAAGGACCATGCATATGAAACTCAGCTAAGGCTCGTGCATAACCTTTCTTTTGTATCAAAATCAAGTGAACAAATATCCCTTCAATGATGCCACACGTGCCACCCAGAGCACGTCTGCAACACCAGGACCTTCTTCTCCCTTAGGCCTGAAGAGCTGAAACGCTCTCCAAATCCCCTATCAGGACTTTTCTCTACCCACAGAACTATCCTTATGAATCCCCTGTGTTATATCGGGAAATCGGACCTCGCGGGATCGCGAGTCTTGCACTCATGAAAAACGGGGATTATAAAACCCCGAAACCCGATGAACATTCACCCACGTGTTCTTTGCTTCTATCGAAAAAATTCTCGTCGGGAAATCGGCACTTGCGAAGTCGTAAGTTCCTTACCTCTCGTATCCCCGATTCCTGAACTCTAACGACACCTTCTGTACCCCTTTAGCCCCTTAGGCTAACTCTTTCAGCATGTGACCTGCCAACCCACGTGACCGTGTTCTTCCCCACTTATCGGGATTTCAGAGTTTGCGAGTTTGAAATGCGAAGAACTCGCACTCCTGGAATCTCCGATCCCCGATCTCCGATGCCACCTGTCCTCTCCTCAAGGCAAGGCTCAATCCTCCGACACCTGTCCTCCACTACCGGTCTTAATCCTATCGGGAAATCGCGTATCGCGATTTCAACTTACGCGATGCACTCGACTCCGGAATTCCCGAAATGCCGAATCCTGACTCCTCGGGATCTCTCTCCACGTGTCCTTGACGACGAACGGTTTCGACCGCATCGGGAAATCGCCGATCGCGATTTCAATATACAATCGTTTCACAACCTTGGAAACCCCGATGCCTCCAAACGCTGACTCACCAAGATCTTCCGCCACGTGTCCTTGGCGATGAACGGTCCAAAATGCTCATTGGGAAATCGCGGATCGCGATTTCTTGATGCAAGATTTATACGTCCTCGTAAACCCCGATATCCCGATGGACTGAACCCCGACGCTCCCTGGCTCCTTGACACGTGTTCTTTCGATCAACGACCAAGATCCTTTCTCGGTATTTCGAGACTTTCAAGGCCTTGATTCTCTTACCTTATGAAACCTCGAATATCGCCAATATCCCGATGACTCCTCCTCTGTTCGCTGGGGCTTAAACCCTGCGCAACTCCGCACGATCTGACGACTGGCGGGACTTCGCTAGTTCTCTCGGTGAATCCTGACCGTCAATTCCTCCCTCTCGAGGATCTCCTAAGAACGGCTAAGTATTCCTCCTCAGCACTTGTTTGTCTTCTGACACTTGAGCCTGCAACTCTTTGCTTAAACCCTCCTTGGCACGGCTCCTGTGCTTCCCTTCAACTATTGTCACGAAGGTGCTATACCTCCTGAGCTTGTCAACTCTGATTCTCTCAAAGACTTTGCGCACACTCCCGTACTCGACCTTCAACAACTCTCAAAGTGTTGAATCTCTCAGACTCTATGCACCTCCGACAACAGTAGTCTCTGCCTTCTTTTGCTCAGCTTAACAACTGAGACCTCTGAATCTGTCTGTGCGCCCTTCACACGGCTTCCACAACAACCTTATGAATTCTGGGCGAATGAGAATAAATGTTTAACTTCTGAGCCTTCATCAACGCACTCTATGCGGATGAATTCAACTGCACTCTATGCAGGAATCTCCTGACTCAGACAGAGAAACAATTGAAACTAATTCTCTTTTCTCAGACTTCAGTTTAAACCTTGAAATCACATGCACAACATATTCAAAGAAAATGCATAACCAGAAACAAAACATTCATAAGCACATGAACAATACACGCAGAGAAACAACACCAAGCATGAGTTTGAATAAGAATTTCATTCTATTAATTCAACACTGTACATGGGTGTTCTTCACAAAGTTCTCTGCTTGCTCCTCTCTTCTTGCCTCTGAATAATCTGAATCTTAAAAAAAATGTACAAAGGAGGGTGTCTATATTCGTTTTCCTTCTCGAACTCTAAACTGTCTAATCTAGACTTAAACATCTATCTACCTGTATTAACTAGATTTAATGCCTCCTATCTAATTCAGACAAGAGCGTAAGGCTCGAGGTCTGCTGTAATACAACAAGTGCTCCTTCATAAATGTTTCATTGAAGGATATGGTGCTTCATCTTAATTGAAAAATTCAAAAAAGAGTTATCAAGCTTTATATGTCATGTGTTTAAAAACACATGCGCTGGCTCCACGCTTGCTGAGTTGGCAATGCTCCTGCATCATACTCCTCAGCTTGAAAACTTTCATGGGATCCTGTCCATGAGCTCCTGCACGGTCTGTCCATGCCTTTGGATAACTGCTTCTATCTCCCAGCTGGCATCTTCCACTGGATGATTTTTCCACTTCACCAGATACTCGAAGTATTGCTTCCGTCTGGTCCTTTTGCTGACCCTCTTGTCAAGTATACGCTCCATCTGTGGCCTTTCTACCATCGACATCTGCTTCTGCCACTGGATCTCTGGCTGCTCATCATTTCCAATTCCTGTTTCCTCAGCCTTATATGAATATAAGTCTGAAACATTGAATGTTGGAGATATTCCAATCTCATCCGGCAGTTCAATTTCGTAAGCATTTTCTCCCAATTTCTTCAGGATTCTGCATGGCCCAATTTTCTTCATTTTCAGTTTGTTGTATGTTCCCCTTGGGAACCTTTCTCTCCTCAGATGTGCCAGAATTAGATCGCTAACTTCGAATCGAATTTGTCTCCGATGCTGATCTTCTCTGCGCTTGTATTCCTGGTTTGACTCCAGCAATCGCTGCTTCACCCTGCTGTGAAGTTCTTCCATCGCCTGTGCGAATTTCTCAGGGCTTGCGCTCTTTGTCATCATCTGCTCTGAATCCCTCAGTTCAGATACTCCTCTCGGCTGCCTGCCATAAACAATTTCAAATGGGCTTTTGCCTGTACTTCGATTCACTGAATCGTTGTACGCGAACTCTGCCTGTGGCAACACATTGTCCCAGCTGTTGTGGTGCTCTGTCACCAGGCTTCTGAGTAAATCCCCAAGACTTCTGTTGACCACCTTTGTATGCCCATCTGTCTGCGGATGATAGGCATAACTAAAAATCAAGTTAGTTCCCATCTTCTTCCAAAGTGTCCTCCAGAAATGTCCAATGAACTTTGTATCCCTGTCTGATACAATGCTTCTGGGTAAACCATGAAGTCTAACAATCTCCTTGAAGAACAAATTTGCAATATGTGTTGCATCGCTGGTCTTATGGCATGGTATAAAATGTGCCATTTTTGAGAACCTATCGAGCAGCACAAAGATCAAATCGTGTCCTCTTTGTGTCCTCGACAATCCTAATATGAAATCCATGCTGATTTCATCCCACGCCCTGTCAGGTATGGGTAGGGATTGATAGAATCCCGCATTCTGTTTTCTACCCTTCGAATGCTGACAAATCCTACACTTGTCAACAAAATTCTTGACATCTGTTCACATCTTCGGCCAGAAATAGGCTTCACTCAGCTTTACAAATGTCTTATCAACATTCTTATCCTGTTAGTCCGCCACTATGCTTTTCTTTTAGTAAATTCTCCCTCATGGAGCAATGTGGAATTCATAACTGATTGCCTCTGAACAATAGTCCATTTTGGATCATGTAGTCCATCCACGGGCTTCTGTCTCTAAGAACTGGATTCTCAGCTGCCTCGTATGCCTCTGAAAAATCTGCATCACCTGCATACATGTCTTTAAGATTTTCAAAACCCAATGTTTTGACTCGGAACTCTTGCAACAACAAACATTTCCTGCTCAAAGCATCAGCCACTTTGTTAGCAGTCCCTGAAATGTGTTTAATTACAAATGTAAAATTCTACATATACTCTACCCATTTAGCATGCTTCTGATTCAACTTTTCTTGTTGACTTACAAACTGTAGTGCATGATTATCACTATACAGAATAAATTCCTTGGGTATCAAGTAATGCCTCCACTTCTTCAACGCTTGTATGATGGCATAAAATTCTTTATCATATGTTGAATACTTCACCTTTGCCTCATCCATCTTCTCGCTGAAATATGTGATTGGTCTGTCCTCCTGGCTTAAGACCGCTCCTATGGCAAAGCCACTTGCGTCACACTTCACCTGGAATACCTTCGTAAAATCCGACAATACCAAAACCGGCTGTTTGGTGATCTTTCGCTTCAACAGATTGAAGCTCTTCTCCGCCGCTTCAGTCCAATGAAAATATTTATGTCTTTTCTTGACTGTGTCCATCATTGCTGCGCTAATTTCACTAAAATTCCTGATGAATTTCCTGTAGAAACTCGCCAGTCCATGAAAACTTCTCACCTCGAAAACATTTCTCGGTGATGGCCAACTTTTAATTACCTCAAATTTACTTGGATCCATCTTCAATTCATTTGCCGATATGACAAACCCCAAGTAAATGAGTTCTCTCTTCATAAATGAAGACTTCCTCATGTTGATTAACAACTTCTCTTGCTGTAGCTTCCTCATTACTGCAGCTAAATGCTTTAGATGCTCTTCTTTTGACTT
>ML802683.1:55082-73373 GCA_009831015.1 Picea engelmannii | reverse complement strand
ATTCCAGCTTTTCCACCATCTCGGTCGAAACGAGATTGTCTGTGCTTCCGCTATCCACAATAACCTGGCATTTCCTGTCTTTGGTCTTGCATGTGGTTCTAAAAAGCCTGTTTCTTTGAACTGCGTCCTCCACCTCCTTCTCGAGTGTTAAGAGAACTTTACGCATCATGAATGATCTTCCGTCTTCTGCGTCTTCTTCCTCAGCATCTCGCCTTTGTGCTTGGGCGATGTGAGCTTCTCCTTTATCTGTCTTCCTATCTGGACAGTCAACTGCCTTATGTCCATTTTTCCCACATGTGTAACATGTGATGATTCCTCCTCTGCCTCTTCCTCTACCTCTGGTACGAGGAAATGTGTTCGCGTCAGCGTATCCTCCGCCTTGTTCTGTCGGCTGCCTTTGCTGTTCAGTGTGCTGACCTCACTGTGAACTTCCACCTCTTTCCATTTTGGTCTGAGGCTTCTTCCAGTCGTCCTTATATTTTTGGAATCTATCTTGAGCAACGGACTTACCTTTCGGTTGGCTCCTGCCTCGGCCTCGCTGTCCTTGCTTACGGCTTAGCTTTTCCTCAGCTTTTAACGCCATTTGATACGCATCCTCTACTGTTCGGATGGTTGCCATACTCATCTCATCCTGGATATCGTACCTTAAGCCATTCATATACCTGGCAAATTTTTCATCATCGCTCTCCCGATGACCTGCTCTGATATTGAGCCTATAAAATTCCTCGGTGTACTCCTTCACCGTCATCAACTTCTATCTCAGGTTCTGCATCCTCCTGAACAATGTGATTTGATAATCCCTCGGGATGAACTTTGCTTTCATCTTCGCAACCATTCAATCCCAACCTTTAATATTTTTCTTACCTTTGCAGTGTCTATCTTCTTGAAGCTCGTCCCACCATAAGGCTGTGTGTCCCTTCAATTTGGTGACAACATGTCTGACCTTTTTATCCTCTTCGATATCCTCATAATCAAAGTAGGTGTCAAGAGCTCTAATCCAATCCAACAGCTCTTTTGCATCCATATTTCCTTCATAAGTTGGAATGTCCATTTTTGTCTTTGAACTCATCCGGGATATGGCTTTCATTAATCGCTCATTTGCTGCATCTTCCACTGGGATTTCTCCTGCTCCCTGTCCAGCTTCATCTTCATCTTCGGATTCACTGGCATCTCCTGCATCAGCTTTGCGCCTTTGCTTTATTCCTATATCCACAATCATAGAGCGTAATTCTTGCAGTTGTCTTTCTACTTCCAGATTCTGCCCTGGCCTACCTCTTTCTCTGGATGATTCCCTTTCCCCGTCTGGCTCGGGTGAATGTCTATCTCTTCTCCCTGGTGGCATGGTGAACTCTCCTTTCTTCTCTGCTACAGAAAACAAAGAGATTTTCTCGCTCTGATACCACTTGATGTGTATCAGAGTGCTCCTTCTCTTTTTCGCCCCTCTTGCCTGAAATATACAGACAAGAAATCGGCTCTGATACCACTTGATGCCGCACGTGCCACCCATAACACGTCTGCAACACCAGGACCTTCTTCTCCCTTAGGCCCGAAGAGCTGAAACGCTCTCCAAATCCCCTATCGGGACTTTTCTCTACCCACAAAACTATCCTTATGACTCCCCTGTGTTATATCGGGAAATTGGACCTCGCGGGATCGCGAGTCCTGCACTTGTGAAAAATGGGGATTATAAAACCCCGAAACCCGATGAACATTCACCCACGTGTTCTTTGCTTCTATCGGAAAAATTCTCATCGGGAAATCGACACTTGCGAAGTCGTAAGTTCCTTACCTCTCGTATCCCCGATTCCCGAACTCCGACGGCACCTTCTGTACCCCTTTAGCCCCTCAAGCTAACTCTTTCAGCATGTGACCTGCCAACCCACGTGACCGTGTTCTTCCCCACTTATCGGGATTTCAGATTTCACGAGTTTTAAATGCGAAGAACTCGCACTCCTGGAATCTCTGATCCCTGATCTCCGATGCCACCTGTCCTCTCCTCAAGGCAAGGCTCAATCCTCCGACACCTGTCCTCCACTACCAGTCTTAATCCTATCGAGAAATTGCGTATCACGATTTCAACTTACGTGATGCACTCGACTCCGGAATTCCCAAAATGTCGAATCCCGACTCCTCGAGATCTCTCTCCATGTGTCCTTGACGACGAACGGTTTCGACCGCATCGGGAAATCGCCGATCGCGATTTCAATATACAATCGTTTCACAACCCTGGAAACCCCGATGCCTCCAAATGCCGACTCGACAAGATCTTCTGCCACGTGTCCTTGGCGATGAACGGTCCAAAACGCTCGTCGGGAAATCGTGGATCGCGATTTCTTGATGCAAGATTTCTACATCCTCGAAAACCCCGATATCCCGATGGACTGAACCCTGACGCTCCCTGGCTCCTTGACACGTGTTCTGCCGATCAAAGACTGAGATCCTTTCTCGAGATTTCGAGACTTTCAAGGCCTTGATTCTCTTACCTTATGAAACCTCAAATATCGCCAATATCCCGATGACTCCTCCTCTGTTCGCTGGGGCTTAAACCCTGCGCAGCTCCGCACGATCTGACGGCTGGCGGGACTTCGCTAGTTCTCTCGGTGAATCCTGACCGTCAATTCCTCCCTCTCAAGGATCTCCTGAGAACGGCTAAGTATTCCTCCTTAGCACTTGTTTGTCTTCTGACGCTTGGGCCTGCAACTCTTTGCTTAAACCCTCCTTGGCACGACTCCTGTGCTTCCCTTCAACTATTGTCACGAAGGTGCTATACCTCCTGAGCTTGTCAACTCTGATTCTCTCAAAGACTTTGCGCACACTCCCGTACTCAACCTTCAACAACTCTCAAAGTGTTGAATCTCTCAGACTCTATGCACCTCCAACAACAGTAGTCTCTGCCTTCTTTTGCTCAGCTTAACAACTGAGACCTCTGACTCCGTCTGTGCACCCTTTACATGGCTTCCACAACAACCTTATGACTTCTGGGTGAATGAGAATAAACGTTTAACTTCTGAGCCTTCATCAACGCACTCTATGTGGATGAATTCAACTGCACTCTATGCAGGAATCTCCTGACTCAGACAGAGAAACAATTGAAACTAATTCTCTTTTCTCAGACTTCAGTTTAAACCCTGAAATCACATGCACAACATATTCAAAGAAAATGCATAACCAGAAACAAAACATTCATAAGCACATGAACAATACACACAGAGAAACAACACCAGGAATGAGTTTGAATAAGAATTTCATTCTATTAATTCAACACTGTACATGGGTGTTCTTCACAAAGTTCTCTGCTTGCTCCTCTCTTCTTGCCTCTGAATAATCTGAACCTTAAAAAAAATGTACAAAGGAGGGTGTCTATATTCGTTTTCCCTCTCGAAATCTAAATTGTCTAATCTAGACTTAAACATCTATCTACCTGTATTAACTAGATTTAATGCCTCCTATCTAATTCAGACAAGAGCGTAAGGCTCGAGGTCTGCTGTAATACAACATGCGCTCCTTCGTAAATGTTTCATTGAAGGATATGGCGCTTCATCTTAATTGAAAAATTCAAAAAAGAGTTATCAAGCTTTATATGTCATGTGTTTAAAAACACATGCGCTGGCTCCACGCTTGCTGAGTTGGCGATGCTCCTGCTATCATTCAAGCATAAGGGTGGTTGCTGCATCTGAATCAGTCAAAATAGATTTCATATTTTATCGTATGTAAATAGGTTCACTATTTCACTGAGGCAATTTGCGCCAATTCCAACTTACTTTGAGAAAGGCGTTGGGAATATGTAGGAAATTCCTCTCTTGCTCGGTAGGTTAGCTAGTGTTGTAGAGGGCAACGGTAAGTGTAAGGTCTTTTCCATTGGAAACCACCTTCCACAGTCTTTGGCGCGTCCATATAAATATTGGACATCTATGTTTTCCAACGAGAATGTTATGCTTCTACTTCTACTTCTCAGTAAACTTCAATTTCTATTGTTTCTCAGTAAACAAGCTTTGGAGCCATCTCAAAGTCTAAATTGTGAGCATCTATATATATTGTGTTCTGGGATTTTATTTCGTTATGGAATTGAAATGCCTAATAGAGTTCAGGAACAAAGAACACTGCACGCCAGCTAACCACTCCTCCTCCCTTTGCCCCCACTCCGTTGCATAGTTTGAAGCTTTCGGCCTGTTAAATGACAGTCAAGCGAGGGTTTGAAGTGTTATGTTTTAGATAATTCTCACCTAGTTTCTAGTTGGTTGTAGCATCTAGGGTTCAAAACATACTATCTTATTTGCATGTTTCGGGCTTCGTGATATTAGATCTTTTGCCCTCCTGTGTAAAGTTATTTTAAAACAACTCAGGTACGATGTTTGTTCTCAAATTATGCAGGTTTTGGAGACTGCTGCTTAGAGAGATGAAATTTAGAAAATAAATTTAAATCTGAGTGGCTAGCCTCCCACCTTTTCCCATTTACTTTTGATGGAAAGACAACCACTTGGTATATCAGTCTCACGTTTGGGTCTATGCCTTTGTGACAAAGTTTGGTGACGAGCCAAGACTCCAAAACTCTCTTTTTCAAGTTATCGAGAATCAAAATTGAGGCGAAGGAGTGTATAAAGGATTTTCATCGAATACTTTTCCCAACAAATATTTAAGCAAATATTGCTCAAGGCTTCTTTGCTTAACAAAATCCCAACAGCTTCAAGAGCTACGGAGGAAATCTTGTGGGAAATTTAGACCATGGAAATTCCAGCCTCCATTCCCATGTTCGTCAAAGGAGCGGGAAGGGATACTTTAGTTGGTGCCTCTAAAGAATCCCACACGACATCCTCGAGCAATATATAAATCCCCAAAAGGAAATGTTGAGTTGAAAAGGAAATCTCTACTTGGGAGAAATAAAGAGTGCCCTCGCTTCAACACAAAATAAGACTTTAGCTTTGAAAAATCCCATTGATGAATCCAAAGAAAAGGATGCGAGCATGGATATTGAAAGTTTGCAGTAAGTAATTTAGAAGATGTCAAATGAAATAGTGGGCCTTAAAAAGAAAGCTGGAAGCCAGATAAGTCTTGGGTTATGGCGTCCACTAGAGTAAATGGGAACTTCACCAAACCAATACTTCACCAAACCGGTAGTCACCACAAAGGTACGTCACCGACCTTTTCTTTCCAGTTTTCTCTTGAAATTAAAACATTGCAAAAATACATATGATATAAAAAGGAAGAAGAACCTGTGTGTATACGAACTAAACAGATTTTTAGTAGTCTTTTATATATTTTTAGAAGAACGAACAATATTGTCCCTTGTTCATTTGATACAGGTTTCAAGCTATCAGTTACGGGTTCTCTTTCATTCTTATCCACCAGTTTTGTAGGTTAGTATGTCATTACCTTCCTAGCATGAAGGAAACCGTGTGTCTGTTTGTGATCCTGAATGGGTGCATTGTAAGTAATGCCTCGTTCATGTCACCCAATCTAGAGAGCCCATTGTTCCGTTATCATTCAGTGTGGAGTAGGTAGTAACCATGACGCGCCCAGGTTCACGTTCTCTTGTTCTTTGAGCTATTGTATTTTCTATGGTTTGTTAAATATGAGATTTCAATGTTATAATAAAAAAATTATTGATGTTCATCTAGTTTTGTGCAGGAGAAACATAGAAAGGATTGTAGCAAAGTATTACTTGAATGGACACACAGCTTCTTGAATGGACACACAGAGTGAGAGGATAGACAAATATTTGGCATGCTTGCGTGTCCACCATAGCTGCCGAGAATGCAAAGGTGCGCTCCTGCACTTGCAAAGAACAATATTTTGAACTTACTTCTTTGTCATTCCTAGCTGCCTCATAGATTTCATGGGGAGATTGGAGACAACACTCTCCGTGCTCTGTGTAAATGGATGAGGAGGTAAATAAAAGGTATGAGTTTGAGCAAGTAACTAAGAGGAATTAGCAGCCTGGTGTAGGTGGCAGGTTTGCATGGTGGTGTAGGTGGAAGTCGATCACATGAATATCAAATGCTCTTATGCAATATGGACTATGCTCTCAAACATTTAATCTTAAATCTTAAGAAGTAAGAAGTAATGCTAGACTCATTTCTAGCATTACTTTTCTTTTGGGAAATGGAGGATGCAAATCTATGATTTAAACCAAGATAGACTAAGACATCTTCTCCCTATGCCTCGGGAAGAGGCCAAATAAGAGGTCCAACTAAAAACTTGGTAAAGTTCTAACCTAAATTGTATGATATTTGAAAAAAATTGATTAAAACAATTAGAATTCATTGATTTTTGTGCCAAGCTAATAAGAAAAATGAAAATAGATTACTAATAGTCCCTCAGCCCAAAGGGCACAAACTAATAAGGACTTAATATGATATTTGAAAAAAATTGGTTAAAAACATTAGAATTCATTGATTTTTGTGCCCAGCTAATAAGAAAAATAAAAATCGATTACTAATAGTCCCTCGGTCCAAAGGGCACAAACTAATAAGAACTTAATATAATTGGTTAAAACAATCAAAATTCATTGATTTTTATGCCGAGCTAATAAGAAAAATGAAAATTGATTACTAATAATCCCTCGGCTCAAAAGGCATGAACTAATAAGGACTTAATATATTGATGACTTAATATATTGATGATGAGACATAACCATAAATAAAGAACAACAATATTAAATAAATATATTTAGATTTGTTACCAAAAATAAAAAGGCATGAACTAATAAGCACTTAATATATTGATGATGAGACATAACCATAAATAAAGAACAACAATATTAAATGAATATATTTAGATTTGTTAGGACTTAATATATTGATGATGAGACATAACCATAAATATAGAACAACAATATTAAATAAATATATTTAGATTTGTTACCAAAAATAAAGAGCAACAATATTAAATAAATATATTTAGATTTGAAAACAAAAGGATCTTTGACATGGTTGAACATATATTGAATGATACGAATAAGAGTGAGACGTTAGTATGTAATATTTGCTATTGGATGAATACTAATTTTAGAGAAAAATATCCACTTAGAAATCTTGCTGGGAAGATTTTAAATGATAGGTTTGGAAGGATTTATGGGGTTGATAGTGAACGTTGCTGTAGCTTTGAGTAGTGATGTGAGTGTAATCAAGTAATTGAATCCTTGGGTTACATGCAAGAAAATTGACAAATCAAAATAAATTTATTAATTAATGTATTACATAGTTTAAGAGGATATATGATTTTTAAATGTGATAATATAATAATGATAAATTTCAATGAAGAAATCAAAGCCGAGTGTGTATTTGGTAAGGGATCATATGTGAAATAAAAACAAGAGTTAATTGAAATATAAAACTAATTTGAAATATTAAACTAACTGCAGAAAATCTTAAATGAAGAGTGATAAGGAGTGACTTTGATAGAGATCACAAAAACACTCTCTTCATTGAATGCAAAGTGCCAATATGGTATTCATTTGGAAATTCTAATATGATATTCATTTGAAAATTCTAAGCTGAACTTAGAAAGTGGGCTATGTTTCTTATATTGACAAACTTTATTATTAAATGTAAATGGGTTTTTATAGTTGGCGTGGACCATATAATGGATGCAAAAAGTCTATTGAATATTTCCATGTCTACGTTTATTGAACATTTCTATATCTATAGTTATTGAACATTTCCATGTGTTAGCGTCA
Source organism: Picea engelmannii (assembly GCA_009831015.1). Lineage (NCBI taxonomy): Eukaryota > Viridiplantae > Streptophyta > Pinopsida > Pinales > Pinaceae > Picea > Picea engelmannii. Next base: position 65,698 of record ML802683.1, on the reverse strand, counting down.
GAAGTCACTCCTGGATTGCAGCAGGAGCAGAGCCCGACGCCTATCAATTAATGTCACGATTTGTTTATAAAAGGGGTGATAAAATGGAAGTAAACTCAAAACAATATTGTTTCAACTCTGAAACTAGGCAAGGCATGCATGGGAGAGTGAGGTTTTAGATGAACTTCAGACAGTGAGTTGTAATAAGGGTGAATAGGGGGAAGACTTGTATAAGAGGAATGCAAAGGTCTGTCATAAACAACAGGTCTCTAACAGACTGTAGGAGAAAGCATCCAAACACAAGATCTTCTTACATTCAAACGTAAAAAACCAGAGAATACAACAAAGCAACAATAAATCCTTTATCGTAACACAATTGCAATAATTCATGCGAATCAGTCGATCATGAACTCCCTCAGTATGAGATGAAAACTTAGATGGAGTAAGAAAGACTATCTGTCATAAAAAAAGAAATCTCACATACATATGTATAACCAGAGAGCTAGAATGTCTGTTAAAACTTTACAATCAGGAGCTTCGCTCTACCATCCATCCTTACAAAAATGGTGAAAACGCCTTCATATACTCAAAACAACAACAACAACAAAAATGAGATGCTGCATTAAAAGCATTGCGTCTGCATGGTTTTTGGTAGCCTGCCCATGCAGACTCAGGACAATTGTGCGCCTATGACAGACGCCATCAGATTTCAGACTGTCCTTCTGCAGGCGAGTCGACGTGAATTAGTCATTTGCCAGACCTTCCCCTTTATGGCAGAGATGATGCTCAACCACCAACAACAACCGCCATAACTGCATTCTTGGGACTGGGGACGACCTCAGTCAACTCTGCCTTCTAGGATGTGGAGGTCTCCTAATGGTGCCACCTGGATCAGCCAAACGGTCTTTCGTTGGATGCTGCTTCGTTGGACTGCTGCGAGGGACCCCTACGGTGGATGTGGATGAGGGTATGACGGGGGTGATGGCGCCAACACTGTGGAGGCGATGGCAAATGAATGGGAGTGGTGACATCGGATGAGGAATGCCACGAGGTATGGACAGGACACAGGTGGAAGCAACATGGAGCGTTGGGGGACAAGTGGATTGTGGAAGGTGATGAGGTGGAGGTGACTGGGGGGAAGAGACACATGGAAGAAAGTGAGAGGACAGATGATAGGGAAAGAGGGAGGCGGTAAGTGATTTGGAAGAAGTGGGGGAAAACGCAATGAGGAGGCGCCACGTTAATGGGGGGAGGACGGTACAGAAGGTGACAAGTCAGAAAGGGGCCCCCATACCTTTATTAAAGTCAGGATATCAAAGGGGGGTCGGAAACGCCTGAGCGTTGTTGATCTAGGTGCCCCGATCCTGGCCATTGGAGAGTCTCACGCCCGATTCTAGACCCCTCCCCTCGATTAAAGGCAGAAAGGCAAAGGGGGGTCGGAATGAAACCTCAACCGCTGATTTAGGCGCCCCGATCCTGGCCACGGGAGAATTGCACGCCCGATTCTAGACCCCCCCCCTCCTCTTAAAGGTAGAATGGCGGGGGGACTCCAGAATCCACTCCTGACTGCAGATCTGAGCATGCAGATCCTGGCCGCCCAGATCCATGCCCCCTTTAAGTCCAATGTGCCCGAGTTTCATTGATGGATGGACGACTGAGATGACCTCGACGCTTTCATCATGAAAATCCCGAAGGGCCCCACTCGTGGCTCAACTATTGTGCAATGTGTCCTTCAAATGGACGATCTCGATCCTTTCGGGATTTCTGGTACCGGAGGTTCACGATGCAATTTTCCTCAAAATCCCCATTGACCAAACCGCGAAAGCATGAATGTACGCCGTGTGTCCTCCAAAGGAACGATCGAAATGGTATTTGATGTTAGAAGAGGGCTACCTCCATTACTAGGCTCGCTTGACGTGACCGGGTGCTAGGACCATGGGCTTAGCTTCAAAGGCGCTTATTGACGTTTCGGGGTTCGGAGTTTCGAGATGTAGAATGACGTGAAACCCTCACCCTTCGAACTCCCGAATGCCGACATGTCGACATGACTAGATCTCGCACCACGCATCCTTTGGATGGACAAATGATATCTTTTCTTGCATGCAATATAGACGCTACCCATCGCACTAATCCCGGCGCAACTCCGCTAACCGCGATTTCCCTCCGACCGTCGATCTGCTCCTATGGATGAATCTGGGCCGTTGACAACATAATTTCTCCCGCTCACTTGATTTTTAGCCTGAAATGGGGTTTTACGTGCTACACTTAGGCGTTCTTCGTGCAACCTGCAGACCTGGATGCTCTCGGGCCCAAGACAAGAATTGTTGCTAATATTAGGCTCCATAGGGGATAGAGTCGTCCCTGTGATGCTCTAAGAACTCATTCCATAGCTTCAGTGCCTTGCTGTTGGGCTATGGAGTCAAGCTCAAAACATCCCGCTGCTGAAAATACAGGCCGAAAAATAAAAGCAAAAAAATAAAGATACATGCTCAAAGGAGATTATTTATATACAATCCTAAACTAATAAAAGTTAAAACACTTTACATGGGGCTAGGTGAAAGCAGACTTCCACCATAGCCATTCAAGCAACTTTCTGAATAGAAGCTCCTTCCTTCTGTCAATGATCATCAACAGATGGTGTAACCGTGACAGCAGAACGACTACACTCTTCAACTTCTCCTCACAGGCTGAAGTTGATATGAAATAGGGCAGCTCTGAATCATGAAGGAAATACAACTCCATGTATTCCTTCACAGGCTCATAGGACCAGTGGCAAACTCCAGAAAATTGGCGACAGGCAGCCTCCTCTGCTACACAGTTGTTCACGTGTGGCTGAATATGTCTGGTAAGCACAGGTGGGTAGACAACTGACGTAGGCTTACTGATATTCGGTGGTGGATGCTCACTGACCGGCTCTGGACATAAGGTAAACTTCTCCTTTGGTTCTTCTTCTTGGCTCTCCCAAGGGTCAGATTCATAATGGCCATAGACAGGACCCGTAGGAAATCTCTTCTCTTCCTCGTGCTGCTCAGCATCTTCTGAATGACTGGGATGGCTGATTTCCTCATGATACTTTTCTTTAGTGGACAAAGGATAAGGCTCCGCGGTCTGCTCCTTACCAGAATGATCATCAAAGCTGGGTGAGCACAAAACTCCCCCATCTTGTAGAAAAGGAACGATCTCCCAATCCTTCGATTCAATCCCAAATGTAAATACGTCATGGGAAATATCATAAAGGAAAAGAGAAGAATACTTTTCCACAATGGCTTCTTCCTTTAAATCTGAGACAACAAACTCATCAGGGGCAGAAACTAACGCAACTATGAAATCTTCAATAACCTCCTCAAAAGAGCTGCTAAGAACATGTGCCTCAAGGATCGGAAAACCCTCTCCGTTGCCTCCAGATTCCAACCTTGTATGTTGGGCAGTGAGAGATTTCGCCTTCTCTATCAGTTCACTCAGAGCATCTTCTTCCCCCAGTCTCCTATCCTTACAACCCTCATCATCATAGCCTCCATCAGACATAATCATATTTGGGAGGATTTCTTCTTCTTGGCTCTCCCATGGGTCAGATTCATAATGACCGTAAACAGGACACGTGGGAAATATTTTTTCATAATTGCCCTCAGTAGAGCTGCTAAGGGCATCTGCTTCAAAGGATGGGAAATCCTCATTACATTGTTCAACTTCCCACCTGTCGAGTCTGGCAGTGATAGATTTTATCAGTTCCATAACTCCGCCCAAAGCATCCTCTTCCTCCCTGGGATCTTCATAATCATCCATTGTAGAGATACCAAAATCCTCTTCTTCAAAGGGTGGAAAATCCTTTGCACATCGCTCAACTTCCCACCTATCTAGTCTGGTAGCAATAGATTTTACCAGCTCCATAACTCTGCTTGAAACAGACGAATGGGGAGGAGAAAGGACTGATTTCTGATCCAGGTCATCAGGATCATCCTCATAGCCTACATAAGAGACAGTTCTATCTTGTATAAATTTGTTGTAGTATCCCTCACAACAATTATGAAAAATCAACTTGGAGGGATAAAGCTCCAGACAATAGGAAGTGAAGGCTACATGGAATTCACTGAGTGAAGAAATGCTAGCAGGGGGTAAAGAATAATACCATTTACGAGCATCCCCTGCTAACGAGAACATGAACATTTTTAGTAATACATCCTCATGATGTATCTCCCACTGATGCATGAGTTCATGAAACTCACTGAGGTGCTGAGCAGGGTTGTCCTCTTCACGTTTTCCAAATATGGGCAAATAATCGCCCCATTCATTTGGAGAAGGGACAACATTAGGAAAGCTAGGAATAACAGAAAAATTAAAAGGAGCAAACCTTCGAGCTAAGATTTTCTCCATCGGAACTAGTGGAGTCACCAATTGATCCTTGAATCATGGAGTCGCCAGGTGAAATACGCGCAACTTCGAATGTGTCTGGTCCTTGTTCACCATCAAAGGCTAGATCCTAACACTGTTGTTACTCCAAGGTTTCCACATCACTGTTTCAGCTGTGGCTACTGTTGGCACACCTGAAAGCTGACCCTAAGGAGCTTTCTCGAGAAGGTTTCAGTAGCTGCTTTCTCAGTATTGTGGAAACCTTGGAGTCGCCACAGTGGAGTCGCCAGGTGAAAAGTAGCAATCTTGAAGGGCTCTGATGTCTGATGCACCTTCAGAATCAGAGGCTCAATGTCGTTCTGCCCAGGGAAAATTTTCAACTTCATCCCTGGCAACGGCGCCAGAAATGTTAGCGTCAGAAGTCACTCCTAGATTGCAGTAGGAGCAGAGCTCGACGCCCATCAGTTAATTTCATGATTTATTTATAAAAGGGGTGATAAAATGGAAGTAAACTCAAAACAATATTGTTTCAACTCTGAAACTAGGCCAGGCATGCATGGGCGAGTGAGGTCTTAGATGAACTTCAGACAGTGAGTTGTAATAAGGGTGAATAGGGGGGAGACTTGTATAAGAGGAATGCAAAGGTCTGTCATAAACAACAGGTCTCTAACAGACTGTAGGAGAAATCATCCAAACACAAGATCTTCTTACATTCAAATGCAGAAAACCAGAGAATACAACAATGCAACAATAAATCCTTTATCGTAACACAATTGCAATAATTCATGTGAATCAGTCGATCATGAACTCCCTCAGTATGAGATGAAAACTTAGATGGAGTAAGAAAGATTGTCTGTCATAAAACAAGAAATCTCACATACATATGCATAACCAGAGAGCTAGAATGTCTGTTAAAACTTTACAATCGGGAGCTTCGCTCTACCATCCATCCTTACAAAAATGGCAAAAATGCCTTCATATACTCAAAACAACAACAACAAAAAAAATGAGATGCTGCATTAAAAGCATTACGTATGCATGGCTTATGGTAGCCTGCCCATGCAGACTCAGGACGATCGTGCGCCTATGACAGACGCCATCAGATTTCAGATTGTCCTTCTGTAGGCGAGTCGACGTGAATTAGTCCTTTGCCGGACCTTCCCCTTTATGGCGGAGATGATGCTCAACCACCAACAACAACCGCCATAACTGCATTCTTGGGACTGGGGATGGCCTCGGTCAACTCTGCCTTCTGGGACATGGAGGTCTCCTAATGGTGCCACCTGGATCAGCCGAATGGTCTTTCGTTGGATGCTGCTTTGCTGGACTGTTGTGAGGGACCCCTATGGTGGATGTCGACGAGGGTATGACGGGGGTTATGGCACCAACACTGTGGAGGCGATGGCGAATGAACGAGAGTGGTGACATCGGATGAGGAATGCCACGAGGTATGGACAGGACACAGGTGGAAGCACCATGGAGCACCGGGGGACAAGTGGATTGTGGAAGGTGTTGAGGTGGAGGTGACTGGGGGGAAGAGACACATGGCAAAAGGTGAGAGGACAAATGACAGGGAAAGAGGGAGGCGGTAAGTGATTTGGAAGAAGTGGGGGCAGACACAATGAGGAGGCACCACGTTAACCGGGGGAGGACGATACAGAAGGCGACAAGTCAGGAAGGGGCCCCCATACCTTTATTAAAGTCAGGATAGCAAAGGGGGGCCGAAAATGCCTGAGCGCTGTTGATCTAGGTGCCTTGATCCTGGCCATTGGAGAGTCGCGCGCCTGATTCCAGACCCCCCCCTCGATTAAAGGAAGAAAGGAAAAGGGGGGCCGGAATGAAACCTCAGTCGCTGATTTAGGCACCCCAATCCTGGCCACTGGAGAGTTGCACGTCCGATTCCGGACCCCCCCCCTCCACTTAAAGGTAGAATGGTGGGGGGGCTCCGAAATCCACTCCTGACTGCAGATCTGAGTGCGCAGATCCTGGCCGCCCAGATCCATGCCCCCTTTAAGTCCAATGTGCCCGAGTTTCATCGATGGATGGATGGCTGAGATGACCTCGACGCTTTCATCATGAAAATCCTGAAGGGCCCCAATCGTGGCTCAGCTATTGCACTGTGTGTCCTTCAGATGGACGGTCCCGATCCTTTTAGGATTTCTGGTACCCAAGGTTCACGATGCAATTTTCCTCAAAATCCTGATTGACCAAACCGCGAAAGCACGGATGTACGCCACGTGTCCTCCAGAGGAACGAACGAAATGGTATTTGATGTTAGAAGAGGGCGGCCTACATTACCAGGCTTGCTTGACGTGACCGAGTGCTAGGACCATGGGCTTAGCTTCAAAGGCGCTTATCGACGTTTCTGGGTTCGGGGTTTCGAGATGTAGAATGACGTGAAACCCTCACCCTTCGAACTCCCGAATGCCGACATGCCGATGTGACTAGATCTCGTGCCACACATCCTTTGGATGGACGACTGATATTTTTTCTTGCATGTAATATAGATGCTACCCATCGCACTAATCCCGATGCAACTCTGCTAATCGCGATTTCCCGTCGATCGTCGATCTGCTCCTATGGATGAATCTGGGCCGTTGACAACATAATTTCGCCCGCTCACTTGATTTTTAGCCTGAAATGGGGCTTTACGTGCTACGCTTGGGCGTTCTTCGTGCAACCTGCAGACCTGGATGCTCTCGGGCCCAAGACAAGAATTGTTGCTAACACCATGTTTACTAGCTATTTAGGGAGAAAAAGGACAAAACCCAACCGACTTTTTCTATTTTCTTTTTTGTACCAATAATCTCTCATGAAGGAGCCATACTCGATTTTTAGATTATTTTAAGAATATGCTTTCAAGGTAGAGAAGAGCCCAATACATAAGTTTTTCCTTAGGCGTATGAAATGGAATCTCCACAATGAAGACTATTTTAAAGAGGGTTTTGAGCAAACAATTCAAGGGTAAGGGATACTACAAAATGTATCTCTTGTTAATGCCACATATTGCTCTATAATTTGGTTTGATGAGGCATGTAAGTTTATGGGAAACAAAGTTTATCTTTAGTTGGTTAATAATGAGTAGGCTGATCTAGAATCCGTAGTGATTAAAACAACTAGCAAAACTTTTTATTTAAAGTGGAATCCCTTCAATGGATGCCCTATTGATGATACACAAAACAAAATCATGTTCAAGTGGAAGAGCTTTGGGCCACAATTACTAGATTTCTCTTGTGTTTACTGTATAGAGAAATTGAATTGGAGGAAATGACCCATATTCATGATAATAAAACTTGGGGAAAATCATTGGAATTTGCAGATACCAAAGCTCTAATGTAGCACCAGGGATTAGACTAAGGAGTGAATGAAGAAGTATTTAAGAAATTTCCCTAGTTCTCCCTCTCATTGGTAATCTCTTTGTGAAATTTATGGAAAAATAAGTTAAGTCACCTCATCTAGGAGACGGTCTAGACTCTAATCTAGTGCATGCCATAAATGGAGGCATGATTGCTTTAGTGGACCTACAATTTTATTCCAGTGTGTTGAAACCATTAAACCACAGTGTAGAAGGGAGACTATTGAGTTGATTGATGCATACAAGTATCCCCTCTCATGGCTTTCATTGAAGAAGACCACCTTCCTACCACAATAACATTCCACAAGATATGCATACCAAGAATTAAACCACCTATCAATAAATGATTCATTCAATGAATAAGTAGATAACATTGTTGGTAGAGAAAACCATGGTCGACAAATAATGTTGAAGGATGACCAAATATTTTGAAGACCCTTCTCGTAATTACATGCCTTCAACATAATTGTAGATAATAGTTTCATGACATGTGGAGCTTGAACTATATACTAAATAGTTAGCCTTCATTCATGTTTAAAAACCTTCTTATTGCAAAATTATGAAGATCACATCCACTATTTTGATTTTGAGAGTTGAATTGGGAATTGAAACTTACAACTGCATTGGGTATTGAACCTTATAAGCTCATCAATCCTACAACCTTGGTTTGAATCACAATTTATAGACCAATAATTCAATAACCTTATTAGGTACAACATTTAGTTAGCAACTTTCTTATGTATAATTTGCGAGGCAGATGGATATGGCACTTCATAACCTTATTACGTATAACATAGATCAATAACCTTATTAGGTACAACATTTAGTTAGCAACTTTCTTATGTATAATTTGTGAGGCAGATGGATATGACACTTCATAACCTTATTGCGTATAACATTTATTTAGTGACCTTATTATGTATAATTATTGAATTCACTAAAAGGAAGAAAAATAAAAGAAGCAAGAGCCATGAAGGAAGAAAATATAAGAAGAAGGGGCCATGAAGAAAGAAAAACAAAAAAAAAAAACATGAGTTGGGCTTCGGAGGTAGGCAAGACAATTTGTAGGATAAAGTGTCCTTTTGCTCAAGTTATGCGCAAGAGTTATTGTCTTCCCAATGCCATAGTGCATAATGTTCATTAATCACACAAATTCCAATGAAGTTTCATGACTTTAGTTATGTTAAGCCCTAATATTGGCTCATTACCCTTTAATTGGGGCATATTACATTAGTAATGTTATTTTATTTATGTCGGATTTATTCCATTAGTTGTAATTATACCTCCTAGTCTCCTATATATACCAAGGAGACATTTTCATTTGGAATCATCTTGTACTTGAACATTTATGTGGGGTAAAAGGAGGTTGCCCCCTTGAAGAGGCTTATTATATGAAATTATGTCTTTTTCAAGGTGTTGAGTAATTATTCTGAGGGTTTTCTATGCTATATTGATATTTGGTTCTTAACATATGGTATCAGAGCTCAAGGTCTTGGGGTTTCGCTGCTACATCTGAGACACCTTGGCATTTTCACTATAACTATTTTTATACAATGTTTCATAAGGAACAACTTGGAGTATATTTATTAGACAGATCAAGGTACGTTGGGTTAAAATTTCATCTCCTGAGGCCTTATACTTTCAGATATACAACCTGTGCAAGATAGGGTTCTAGAATCATCCTAAAATGAGTCATTGTGGAATTTTTTCTATAAAATATTTTTTGTAACGTTTCAGACCCTAAAATATGGAGGCTATTCACAGAAATTAGTAAGGTATCTGTGGTAGAAATTTTAGATTCTGGGTCATCTTACATTTGTAGATACACCCTGTAGAAGATAGGGTATCTGACTAGTCCTATTGACTAGTCTCAAAAAGGTGTTCCAGGTAAAACAATCATAACTTATTGCTAGAGTATCCAAATTGAGTGGGACTAGTTTCATTGGATAGTGGACAGTCTGTAGTATTTCTGGCACAAGTTTCAGAATTTTATATCAATTATTTTGTGCGAGGCACGCTATACAAGTGAGATCTCCTGGAAAGGCCAAAAATCAGCAAGTTGTGGGGAAGTTACTGTAAATTCCACTTGGAACATCCAATTTTGATCAGACCTGTGGCATTGAAGAGAAGAAATATCAGAGAACTACATAAAAGAAATTTTCATACCCAGAAGGGCCTAAACTTGGGAGATACAACAGAAGAAAGATTGTCTAGTAGAACCACCTCAAAATCAAGGTTCAAAAGTGATACTTGGCCAACATGCCACCCAAAAAGGGAACTTCTACACCAAATAAGCCTCCAGACAATCCTACTTGGACTCTTGATGAAGGTGAAGAAATGCGTAGGGACATAAATTATTTACAAAAGAATATAGTAACAAAATATGAACTATAAGAGATGGAAGCTAAGTTGGAGGCAAAGATGGATGGCTTAAAAGAGATCATAGAAGTATTGAAAAATTTCGTAACAGAGAAAGACACCTGAAAGTGAAAATGCATCCCATGAAATTCATGATGAGGACACAAGGAAGGTGAATCAAGAATGGATAAACTCCAACTTTGGGTTGAAGACCAACCACGTTCCTAAGATCGATATGAGGAAATTTGATGGAAAGGACCCAATCACATGGATACTTCAGATGGAGCAATTCTTTGATCTACATAATGTGCCACATACTCAAAAGGTACGAATTTCTTCTTTATATTTAGAACCCAATCAATTTTTATGGTATTGATGGCTTTGTTCTCGCAAATCACTCGTCACTTGGACAATTTTCACGGAAGAAATGATAACACACTATGAGGATACAATGAGCAATACCTTCTTTAGCCAATTGATAAATCTCAAGAAAAAGGGTTCAGTTACCGAGCACATTGAGAACTTCCAAAGATTGAATATAAAGGTAACAGATATTCCAGATGAGCACTTGATTGAT
>ML802682.1:142519-163092 GCA_009831015.1 Picea engelmannii | reverse complement strand
ATCATGTTGGTGTTATATGATGTTATATGGCCCACTACATGTGAAACCAAGAATAAGCCTATTAAATATTTCTCTACATAGTTTATTCCCACTTAGTGCAATACAACACATTTATATGAGAAATATAACATTGACTAGACATTGTAGCTTCATTAGCTCATCATGTTGGTGTTATATGACGACATGTAAAACCAAAAATAGATCTATTAGATATTTCTCCACATTTTTAATTCTAGCAGAGAGACGTAATTCAATTGATTTAGTTACACCACCCACATAAGAAGAATTTGATTCTCCTTAAGGAGCATCGTAACATTCTAATTGATGTGAGACCATTAAATATATTTAAAAAAAAAAAACTCTTTATATAAATATAAAAGTGAAGTTGATATTATCAATCATCACAAACAAAAGGAATCCATAAAAATATATTTAAATTAAAAAAAAAAGTTAAAAGTAAAGTTGATATTATCAATCATCACAAACAAAAGGAATCCATAAAAGTATATTTAAATTAAAAAAAAAAGTTAATGTTGATTGCTATCAAAAGTATATATTTTTATATTATATTAATATAAAGTATATATATTTATATTATATTAATATAAAGTAAGTATAAAGTTGATATTATCAATCGTTACAAACAAAGGAATTCATAAAAATATATTAAAAATTTTAAATTTTTTGATATTTTTATTTATTAAATTTAAAAAATATTCACACTAAATAATATTTTTATGTTTATTTTCATCATCATTCTTTAAAAATATTGTGTTTTTAAAACTCTAGTTATTAAAGTCATTATGAATTTATGATTCTCATTTATTTTCTTGAGAAAGAAAAAAATTAATTTAACGAAAGTCTTTGTGGCTAATGGTTATTCAATTTCTCAAATTAACAAAGCCTTTCTCTAAGTCCACCATTCTAAATATAAAAACTCTCATTCCTCTTCCCCGCCCTTAAATCTTATTTCTCTTTCCTATATTCAAGGTATCTCTAAGATTTTGGCCAAAAATAATATTGAACTCCTTTAAATCCCACAAAACCTTTAAATAGTTATTCTCAACAACTAAGGATAAATCGGATCCCATGCTTGGCCAAGGAGTTTACAAAATTCCCTACTCCTGTGTTAAATCAAACATAGGCCAAATTGGTACTTCATTTAAAGCTGGTCTCAAAGAACATATAGCTTACACCGTCCATAATTGGAAATTGAAAAACATCATAATAATTTTAATCCGGAAAATGGCTACAAACTTAGCCAATCTTGCAAATCCATTATTCATTGTATTGATTATTAACCCCACTTTTTAATAGAAAATAAATTATTTATTTTATTTATTATGTTATTTCTTTTTTATTTATTGATTTCATTTTATCTTTTATTCTTTTTTTTAATGTTATTCTTCTCTTTACCTTTTTAACTTTTTTACCTATCTCCTTATTTGTAGTTATTTTTTTCCTCATTTGTGGCCATCTTTTTACTTCCTTGAAATATAATCTTAACAAATTATATATCTTAAACTTTATTTTCTTTAACTTTTTCTTTTAATTTTAATTTTAAGATTAATATTAAATAGTTTTTATTTCCAACAATTCCTTTATCATTTTAACCTTTCTTCCACAACTATTAACCTTAATTTTTAATCCTAATACTTTTTTTTTTCTTTATTTATTGCGAGGATGACTGAATTGTCCACTCAAAACCTTAAACATTTCAAAATTTATACACAAATTATCTAAAAAACTCAAACAACAATTTGTATTTTATTTTTATTTTTATATTTTAAGATATATAAATATAAATTTACTTCAATAGTTATGATTTTTAATTAATAAGTAATTTCAAAATTGTTTAGGGTTGGTACCACAGTTCAAATGCTCAAATGTCTATTGATGCACATTCACAACTTGAATCTTAGTAGAATCTAGACCAACTACCACTTTCACAGACGTGAAAAGTTAATATATAAATAATTATTTATTTACGAAATATTAATTAAAAAATATCTAATACATTATACGATTGAACCTAATTTCCAAATTAAATTATTTGAATTATAATACGTGAACAAATATTTTTTCATCCTATTAGGAGGTTTTAAAATTATTTATTAAAATTATTTAAAATTTTATGGCATTTTCCTATATCTCCACTCCCTTTCTGTTTCAGTTTTTAACCATGAATAGAATGCATAGATAATCAGAGATATCCATCATATTATGAAATAATATGCAAGGTAGCCAATAAAAAAAATATTTTGCAATCTTATTGGAAGTGTTATTTAATCAGAAAATATTTCACAATCTTATTTGAAGTATCATTTAAGTACGATTCTATTATGGGTTTTGGGATTTGCATTGTTTCACTCTAAGCCAAAGAGAATGATTAGGGAGACTGGATGGAAAGCTAAGTGATCAAGGTTGAACATTAGAATCAAATAGTGGTTTATATGCTATTTCGAGTTCCAACCTTAATATTTATTTTCGTTACTTGACATATCTTTTATATGTGGATTATAAAGTTCATATCAAAATATGCATCAACATGGTAGATATTATTTATGTTTTTTTTTAATTATCTATGAATATATTTTCTTAATTAAATCATTAAATTTGGTTTAAGTATATCCATATTTATGAATATTAATACTCATTTATAGAGATTAATTATCTAATAAAGTTTTTACATATAAGTATGTTTTCTTAATTAAAAGATCAAACTTGATTATTCTCTTAATTAAAAGATCAAACTTGATCTTTCTATAAACTTGATCTTTCTATAAATAAATCTACTATTATTTTTTATAATAATCATTTAAAAATTACTTATGTTATAAAGTTTTGTTAAAGGCTAACCCACTATTATTATTAATGTTAACAATCATTTAGAAATTAATCATGTTATAAAGCTTTTATTTATGTGAATGTTTTAAACTTTGTCATTCTCAAAATAAATTTTATGGTTTTTTTTTTAGTAAACTAAGCTACTCTTATATTAATACAATACATAAAATTTTGCAATCCATACTATGAGACCTTTGCCAAAAATGGAAACCAAAGCTTTGACATATGTCCTATAACAAAATAATAATGTCTTATATTAATACAATACATAAAATTTTGCAATCCATACTATGAGACCTTTGCCAAAAATGGAAACCAAAGCTTTGACATATGTCCTATAACAAAATAATAATGTATGAAAGAGTAACTAATGGATATATTATTATTTTTTATGGGATATATGTTAAAGCTATGGTTTTCGTTTTTGGTAGAGATGTGATAGTGTGGATTGTGAAAATGTACATATTCTATTAATATAAGAGTAACTTAGTTTACAAAAAAAAATAGTGGATTTATTCCAAGAAGGACCAAGTTTGAAACATTCACATAAATAAAAGCTTTATAACATGATTAATTTATAAATTATTATTATTATTAATGACACCTAATACTATACTCATCAAACCTGGAATATCATGTCTGATTTCTTTTTTAAGTCTGGGGTAGCCTAGATGGACTTGCTACACGAGATATCCCTTGCTCCTTCACCTGACCCTCGACCCTGTCCTCATCAATGTTGATCAGGTTGGTGTTAGTTCCATGGGAACTTGAGGTGCCTGTAACATCCACCATTTCGTCCTCATTGTCTAAATCCCAATCGGTCACCTTGAAACTAATCCCAAAAGCCACTCTGCATATCACATTAAACTTGTATTCCATTCTTCTAATTATATCCAGTGTATTTAGCTTCTTCTCCTCTTCATCCATTAAAAGGGAAATAAGATTTTCAGCAAGAAAACAAAATTCTATTTCCCTGAAGACTTTGGTGTCTTGGGATCGTGTGAACCCAATATCCTCTACCCAGTCATGGAATCCTTGCTTAATTATGTGCTTAGGAGTCTCCTTTCTCTACCTACTAGATCCTCCATTATTTGCTTTTCCTCAAGAGGGATGCTTTGATTGTAAATGAATTTGGCTTGCTTGGTTGCTAGTTCCACCCCAATCCCCTACACCTTAGGCTTCCCCTTTCTTTGGATTGAGACTCTCTTTGATAGGGACTCTATTCCCTAGTATTTTCATATCTGTTATTGTGTGAGCATTATCGAGATTATTATTGTCGGGGACTTTCAGTTTCTTAGTCTTATGGAGTAGTTGGGAGCCTTTTTCCAACCATCTCCATTCTTGTGTTTTTTTTCTAGTTTTTAGGATCTAGGGAGTATTTCTCTCATAGATTGTTGAGTTAGTTTTCATTTATGTAAATCTATTTAAGATTTTATTTATTTAATGGAAAATTAGTTTGAGTTTGTATTAATTCTTGTTGCATATGAACTTGGCTCATGAGTGGGATTTCCCTCTTCGTTAGGAAATCCCACATCACTATGTGCCCCTTTATGCTTGGCTCCTCATTTTTTGGATTCCGACAAGTTGAAATCACCTTCTACCACCATTGAGATGTCCCAGACTATGCTATAGAGGTTGTCTCATCTTTTAGCAGGCATGTTACCAGGTACTTTGTTTTCCGAATAATAGGTTTCCATATGTGATTGTGAATCCTCCCGGAGATTCAATTTTTCCTATAGGATTACATCGTACCTATGATACAAAAGGGGGAGGATCCACCTATACCAACTTTCTCCTATGATTCCTATTAATTCTCTCAGAATCACCAGCACTGCCACCTTAAAACACCTCGCGACCACCCTTAAACATAGGTATTACACGACTCTCCTAGCCCCCCTGGTTTTCCAAACGAAATACCTTTGTACTAAAGGAAGCTACACCACCACCTAGAGCTACAAACATCCACCAGGAGATAACTTGGCTAAAAAAGAGAGCAAGGAGATTCAAGATTACCTCAACTTTAGCAATAAATCCACTATTTTTTTTAAGAATTGATTGAAAATATTTTTATTAATAAAAAATGTATATCCTATACATGAAAAGAGATGTTACAAAAAGGTGATTCACCATGGAATTACTGTTCACAAAATCTCTATACGGTTATGTAATCTTAATTATAACCAAAACAAGATTTCTATTAAGATAATGTATCCAATTTATTCTACATAAGCATACTATAATTCTTGTTGGGAATTTCAGAGAGGATGTCATTTATTTGGTCTATGCGTAGAGATACCAATTTATTATTCATTCTTTGATCCCTTTTGATCCTTTGGTAGTGGAATATGAAGATTATGAGCCACTTCAAAATTTTATGGTGAAACCACTAGTTTAGCCACTGTGAATCTTCCATGGAAATGAGAGTCTTATTGTTAGGAGAGATCGATTGTTGATTGATTCATCCTTTGGTGGAATTGATGCGACTTAAGGAATTGGTGGCTCATACGAAGAGTTAGGTAGATGTAGTCCCCCCATTTTTTTTCCATGACCATATTGGCCCTTTTGTCTGCTTTATTATTCAGCTCATGAAGCACATGAAGCCAGTCAAGTTTTGTAAATTTCTTAGAGAAGAACCTTGCTCATTTCAGTATTTTTTCTAACTAGAAATCTGAAGGATTGTCAATTCTTTGATCTAAAGTGTGATGTCTAGTTTAAGTCCCATTAAATTTTTGTATGATTTTGCTTGATTATTGATCATCATTCCTATATTCCATTAATATGATTGTTCTATATTCCCCCTAGGGTCATAAATGAAACCACCCACACCTGCCTCCTCAGGGTTTCCTTTTGAGTCCCCATCAAAGAAGAGTAGGAATGATTAAGAGTTTTTTTTCCATTGCTCAAATTCTTTGGTAGTTAATCAAAGCTTCCTTTTTGATCTCTAAGGGGTTAAGATATGTTCTCATGTAAGGGAGTCTATGTTGAATTTATTTTCCCACTCCTCTTCATCCCTTGTCATTTTTTCCATGTTTGACATTTTTTGTAATTTTAGTCTGAAATGTTATGACTGGAGCAACTTTGTTCTTGTGGCCACTTGTTTTGGAATCAATTTTTTTTGTTGAAAGATGGTTGCATTCCCGACAAGCCAAATATTTCAATATATGTATTTGGGAATATCCATACATAAACTCTTTAACATGGGTTTCCCTTTTAAATAACCTCGGTATTGTTTTCCCCATTTTTCTAAAAGTTGTTTCTATTTTCTTGGCTTTATTCTATTGTGATATATTCCTTCTAAAGAAAATATTCACACCTGCTCTGTAAAGTCACAGTCCATGAAGAGGTGTTGCATTGATTATTCATCTTTTTGGAATAAACTACTCGATGAAGGTCCTTGAATACCCCTTTTGTGTAAATTATCAACTGTTAATATTTTCCCATGGGCCAAAGTTGAACATAAGATATTAATCTTAGGGAGTCCATATACATGCCAATTTTTTCCCCAAATAGAGGCCTTGGGGAGATTAATGGTGTTAACTAATTGGTATCAATACCCTTGTTTAACTGTGTAATGTGACTTTCCCCACCCTCTTTTATCTACCATTCTATTCCTTTCAGGCACACATCCTTTTAACATAGTTTTGAGTCAGTTGGCACACTGAGAGAGGTGTGATGGGAGCTTCCCAAAATCCCAATTAAGTCAGTTTCATTTGTCCCGTGATGATATGCCTTATAAGGTGGGTTTATTCCTACGAAATAACCACAATATGATTGGGTCCAACTAAGGAAATCTTAGAAAGGGGAAATGTCTCATTATATTTTCTATCCATAAGTTGATTTTTCTTCCATTCCCTAGGATCCAAGTGAGCAAGTATTGAAGAATCAAATGTAGCTTTTGTAGATGTTTCCATATTGGTAACCCTGACTAATTGTTAATAGCATGATCCAAACATATTAATCGAGGTCCTTCTAGACATTTTCTTAGAAGATCCTTTTCTACCATTTAGTTTTCCCTAAAATTAATCTCCATAAGAGTTTAGCTCCCATTTCCAGATTCATGAGGAGTGGATCCTTTATTCCTAGGTCTCCACTTTCTTAGAGTGCTCGTACTATTGTCCAATTGAGCAAATTAAAAAAATTTGAATTGCTTTTCCCTCCTTACCACAAAAATATATGATATGATAGGCTAATAATGTCAAAAATCCTTTTGGAGATAAAAGAGATTAAAATTGAAAAATAGGTAGAGCTGAGATAGTTGATTTGATTAGGACTACCTAACCAATTAGGTTGAGCCAATGCACACCCCACTATTTTAACTTATTTTTGAGTTTGTCTAGCACTATTTTCCAATGTTGAATTGATGGAGAATGGATATTAATCGACATCCATAGGTAAGTAAATGAAGACCAATTTTATTTGTATGGAAAATAAAAAATTCTAGAAAATATTCTACTAGTTAGAGGGATGACATTCCAAGTATAAATTGGACACTTACAATAATTGATGGATCGACCAGATACCTGCAAAAATAAATACAGGACTTTCTTGAACTTGGATGCCATGATTGTATATGCATCTCCCAATAGTATTGTATCATCCACAAATTGTGAATGGTTGATGCTTTTGTCTCCTCTATCTATCCCAAGTCCTAGTATGTTTCCTATTGTTCTTTCATTTTCCATTTTTATTCTAAGGGTGTTTTCCATGATGATATATAGACGGGGAGAGAGTGGAAAACCTTGGCACAACCCCTTACTGATATAAAATAAGTAAGAAGATATGCCATTAACCAAGGGACAAATTTTGTGGGTTCTAATACAAGCTGATACCCATTAGAAAAAGGGAGGGTTGAAACCAAATTAAGAGAGAACAAGGAAAAGAAAGGAATGGTTTACTCTATCAAAGGAATTATCCATATCAATTGTTATGGTCATACCTTTCTCCTTACAAGAACTACTATAATGAACGACTTACTATACTAAAATCATATTATCCATAATTTTTCTATGTGCCATGAAGCCTCCTTGATTTTTTGAGATGTGTTTGGGAAAGAGGGGTTTATCCTGTTTGAAATGATCTTGGAAACAATTATGTATAAATAATTACATAGAGAAATGGGCCTAAAGTGAGAGAAATTGGATGGATTGGATCCTTTAGTGATTAAGGAAAGAAAAGTGTATTTTATGCCCCCATCATTCGATTTGATTTATGCACATACCTGAGAATTCTCAAAAGATATCCTTTGATGATATGCCAGTGGGATCTATAGAAACTAATCGTGAAGCCATTAGGTATTGGGGTTTTATCCAGATTGAAATCCAAAATCACTTTTTGAAGTTCTTCAATCTGGATTACCTCCATCGGTTTTTCATTTTCTTTATTGGTCACAAGTGTTGGAATATGTTCTAGCATCTCTTCGATCTGTTCCGAGGTTGCCTCATCTCCAACTGTGTATATTTTTTCAAAGTGTAGAGAAACTTCATTTTTAATGTCTTCAAATGAACCTAGGGTTGTTCCATAACTTGATTTTATCTCCTTGACATTATTTCTTATTTCCCTTGATTTTGATTGTTTGTGAAAGAAATAGGTGTTTCAATCTCCCTCTTTGAGCCATAAACTGCGATATTTGAGTCTCCATATAGATTACTCATTTCTGATAGTTTTCTGATGATTGAGAAATGATTCACTTTCCTCTTCTTCACACTTGGTTTGGACTTGTTTCAAGGTATATCTTTTTTTTTGAACCTCTATAACTAGAGAGAAATACTTTGACTTAACTCAATCCTTGAGGACGATTTTGGTCAATTTAATTTTTTTCTCCTAGATGTAACTTGGTGATCCAGTTATCCATGTGCTCTAGAATTTTGGGATCATTTCCATAACAAAAAGGTCTTCCATAGAAATAAAATTAAAGTGGAAGGGGATGGGAGCATAATTGGGAGGGTATCTTATCTTCAAGGAGATGGGTTTGTGATCAGAAGAGGACGAGGGAATGATACAAAAAGAGATAAGAAAAGGAGAGTCAAGAAGTGATATAACCGGGAAACAATGTGACCTAGCCTCGGCCTTCTATTCATACAGATATATCTTTCTTATTTGGGTTTGACATATGAAATATCTTCTTTCGAGACAAAGTCTTCAAATCTCTCTCGAAAGGGATCACAAACTATACTACCTCCTCATTTTTCATTCTACTGCAAAGTTGTGTTGAAGTTTCCTACCACTATGTTATTGAACAAATTATTGTTTTCACTTATCTTTGTGATTGTTTCCTAGCAGTCCATTTTTTTTCCATAATTGATGGGCATGTATACATTGACCACGTTAATAATTCCTCCTAATTGCTTGTGTTTGAGTATGGTAGAAAACCAATGTTGCTTGCTGGTTGTTTTGAATGATCTGATATTCATCCTTACTCCAAAGATTGCAAAGGCCTCCTGATTCTCCTCTCACACTTACCGTCTTCCATTCAATGACTCTCCAAAACTTAAAACTAATGTTAAGGGCTTCGATTTCCCCCATTTTAGTTTCCTGGAGTAGAAGAATGGATCAATTTTCCACTCGTATCAATTCTTTCAAATCTTTCTATTTTTTCCTACTACCCAATCCCCTATAATACGAGGAAACTATTTTGTGCATAGTTTATTACTTGATTTAAGGGGTCCCCCTTTGGGGGGTGGGATATAACTACTTGTGGATCTTACCGTTTTTGAACCCACCCCGTAATTTTCCAAGATTTTCCATTTTCCTAAGTCTTTCTCTTGCTCAATATTTATGGGCTAGCCTTCCTCGTTTCTTTTTCTTTGTTGTTTTTTCCTCAGGGTCCCCCTAGGGGTATTGATTAGAGTCGTATAGATCTTGTGAATCCTCGGTCTTTGACTCCTAGGTTGAGGTTGTTGGGTTCGAGTCAACTGGATTTGCATTGTATTTTTTTTTCATGATTTAGTTCGACATTTCCCATATTTTCCTTAAGTTGATTCCAGGAAGTCACCCCTTGTTCAGTGTGTTCTTCAACTTTCTTTGGAGTGGATTCATCTGGGGAGAATATGACATACCCATTTTGTGATGGTGCAGGTTCTTCAGTTTGTTGGGCCTTATAATTTGGGTTGTTTCTAGTTCACTCTGCTGTCCCTTTGTTAGTTGGATTCATTAGTTGGGGTTTCTCCCTAGGGTTTACAGGGTTTGGGCATCTAGATCTTATATTTTCCAAAGTTTTAGGATGTCTATTGGTGTTCTTTATTCTTTGAGATAGTTGCAATTGTTCATTCACATTTTCACTCTCTTTTTCCTCTAGATATTTCTTTGACCAAATTCAAGCAAAATTCCCCTATTCATGACAATGATGACATTTAAAAGGTAGATTTTCATAGTCAACTTGTTGTAGGTATTTCTTTTTTTCAAATGATAAAATAACTGATCAAGAGAGCCCTTTTTTCAGATCTACTTCAACACACAGATGATCAAAAGAAAACATCTAATCCTTTGGAATACCACAATCTATATATTTACCAAAGGCATTTCCTATAGATCCGAGCACCACATTATTCCAGCAGTGAAGAGGTAAATGAGGAATCCTTACCCATACAAGAACTGTTGATGGAATTTCATTTTTTGGGTTAAAGTTGGGTGTCCATTAGTTCAAACACATCCCTTTGGTTCCAAAGAAATATGGTCCACTTTGGAATATGAGGACTCGATCTTATTTGAGCTCGAACTAGAATGAATAAAACCCACATCCAATAAAATAGTGGGTCATTTTCCCTTTGATTAGTGGCTCCCAGTTCTTTTGCAACCATATTTTCATTACTCTCGACGATGGCCAAAGTATCATGAACTATCTGACCATTCCTTTGGTATCCATGTTCATGGTTGTAACATACCCATTACTTATCAAACTTCTCTTATACCAATTTGTAACATCCCCATTACCGAACTTCTTCTGATACTAATATGTTGCATTACCCATCCTACTACTAAGCAATGCTACTCCAAAATATAGTGCACAAATTCTACTCTATAACATTAGACTCTGCAGTAATACTTGAAGTAACATGCTCAACCCAAATATGAGTCATGCCACCCAAACTTTCCTCTTTTGACACAACTTATAATATCAGAAGTAACTCAAAAAACCTCTGCGCACAAACATATTGAACACACAAATTTATTGTGTGCGTAATCCACTTTGAACATGTTATTTATACTGCGCGCACAATGATTCTAGTGTCATACATTAATTATGTTGTCCTCGGGCACGTAGATTGTTTCCTTATGCACACAAGAAATTCCAGCTTCCTATGCACACACAATATTTCCCTGTGTGCACGACCATTCTAAATTCACCTCATAAGCTCATGACCATTATCATAAGGTTAAATTAACAGGGAACTAACATCAACTTTCATACTCATGCACGACTACAAATATTGAATATCAGTGCCACACTTAAATGTGCAAGAAGAATTATACAAAATAATAGTAATACTTATATGCAACAACATACAAGAATTAAACCCATAATAAACATAGATAATTAAGCACATAGTAAATGGGACAAATACATAAAGACACTTATGTTTTATGAAAGGTCACCAACTGTACATAGAACTTAGACGTTCCTCCCAACCATATAATTTGTTGCTCATATACTTTCAACAATAGGTCACCCCTGAGATGGGGCTTAACTCCACAAGGGAAAAAGGGTTCCTAATGCCAAGATAAGTTCTGATAATCAACATAATTGTTCAATCCAAGGTGCCCGTTGTTGCAACTAGTATACAATATTTCATTCCCCACATGCTTGTTACACCCAAGGAAGTGTGCTCCTTCTCTGCTCAACAATTCCTTGGCTGCCCCACTTCCTTTTCAAGATTCCATCAATAGGCTGGACATGAAGTCTCAGATCCCTATAACTAATTCCCAGTGCACCAAGGAATAATTCCCAACAAACACTTAGCTGAAGAGAATGCTCATGGGCCTGACAACTCGCCTCTTCGACAAAAAATATCTCACCTAGAGAGAATGCTCATGGGCCTGAAAACCCACCTCTTCAACATCAAAACTTTGGTTACAATATAGGAAAAACTTATAATCTTTTCTCTATAGATAAGGTAATAATAGTCCTTCTCAAATGGTTTGACCCCTTCTGCACCTGAGACAAATGAATGAATTCCCATGAATGAGTTCTCTCCTCCCCCCGAATACAATTAAGCCAACAATATATATTGCACACCTTAAACTGGACACTTGTCACCTTTATAAGTATCTTTAGCCACTTGGTGACCCATTCCCATCCCTCGAGAACTTAAGATAAATAATTATCCATAGCTTGCACTTTTTAGAAATATTAATAAAATAGTCCCTAGGAATTAAGTTCCCCCCTTCTCCCTTTTATGGTGGAGTTAGCCCCTATTCTCTTTTTGTCTGATTTGTCTGCACGTAGTGATGTGATATTACTAATAACTTGAGTATGATTACACTTTACAAGGATAGGCACACTAGATTATTTGCATCCCGGCTCACCAGCCTCATAACCACACAAGATCTCCGACCTCAAATACATAAACATCCATATATATATATATATATATATATATATATATATAACTCAGTTCAATGTGCACTTCCAAGTAATCCTTGTGCACTTATTCAAGTGTGCACAACACTATGAAATGTGCACACCCTTCCTTTGATCTGCAACCAGGCACACTTACTCAAGTGCACACATCACTATGAAATGTGTGCACCCTTTCTTTGATGTGAAATCACGTGCACTTACTCAGGTGCGCACATCACTATGAAATGTGTGCACCCTTTCTTTGATAACAATTCTCACGCACTACTCAAGTGTGTGAAAAAACCCATCTTGTGCCAATGACTCACCAACTTATATGTACATTTACATTTACAATAGGTACCAAAGCTCACCATACTATATGTACAATTACAAAGGGTTTTGGATTAGGGAAATTACATTCCCCTCCCCCTTATTTATGCACTGTCCTCAGTGCATTATATACACATGTACATACAAAACTTCAAAAATCTTCAAAAAGATGAAGATACTTTGCTCGCATAGCATCCTTGCACTCCCAATTTGCATCCTCAGGACCGTACTAGGTCCATTGGACCTTTACCAGCTCCATGGCTCGATTCCAGAGCTATTTGATTTTCTGATCCAATATGAAAATCAGTCACACTTGAAAATTTCCTTCTGGCTCAACCTGAATCACATTCTAATCAATAATATGATTATCATCAGGTACATACTTTTTAAGAAATGATACATGGAAAACAATACGAATAAACAAGGATGTAGGAAATTCAAGCATATATGTGACATGACCATTCCTCTCTAGGATTTCAAATGGCCTACAGTAGCACGCTTTCAACTTAGAACAATTTATCAACTTCAGGGAATTATGTCTGGCTTTTACTTTCATGAACACATGGTCACCCACTTTAAACTCTTTGTGGGTTCTTCCTTTATCTGCACAAATTTTCTTCTTGTCTTGGGAAACCTTTAAATTATTCCTTATCTTTACCATTTGCTCCTCCATTTCCCAAAGCATATCTAGCCTAACCACTGTGCGGTTTTTTGGGTTGTCCCAAATCACTAGCGTGTTGCACTTTCTACCATAAAGTGCCTCAAATGGGATCATCTTTAGAGATTCTTAATACCCATTGTTGTAAGGAAAATCTACCAAGTGAAGTTACTCTTCCGATTTTTATGGTTTATTCATCACATAAATCCCGAGCATATATTCAATCACTCAATTTACCCTTTTTGTTTGTCCATTTGTCTCAGGTTGATATGTTTCACAAAAGTTCATATTTGTCCGAAATCCTTTGAATATCCCTTTCTAAAATTTTGAGGTGAACTTGGAATCTCTATCAGACACAATTGTCTTAGGTACGCCATGCAACTTAGCAATTTCTCACCTGTATATTTCAACAATGTTGGATGCCTTATGCTCTGAATTCATTGGAATAAAATGGGTAGCTTTAGTAAGCTTCTCCACCACTACGATAATAGAATCATGTTGCTTAGAATTCCTAGAAAAAATAGTAATAAAATCCATGGTCACAACTTCCCACTTCCACTTAGGAATGGGAAAAGCCTGTAGAAAACTAGTTGGATGTTTGTGGTCAACCTTGACATTTTGACATTCAAGGCATCTAGCAATAAAATATGCAACCTCCTTTTCCATGCTTGGCCAATAGTATTTCTTTTTTACTATGACAATTGTCTTCAAGTAGCCTGGGTGTCCTGCACAAGGAACCTTATTCATTTCTAAAAATAAAATATCTTTCAACTCCTAAACATTTGGCACATAAACTCTATGCCTATACATGAGGATTCCATCCTCTTTTAGCTCATAACCTTCAAATTTCTTCCGCGACATACCTTGTTGTAAAGTCACCTTTATGCCCACATAACATTGAGTTGATTTGGCAACCTCTAAAATTATGTCACACAAATATGATTTGTACATGATAATGACTGTAGCATGAATCTCATCCACCCTCCTGTTGAGTGCGTCAACCACCTTGTTCTCTTTTCCTCTGATATGTTTTATGTCAAATTCATACTCACTAAGGAATTCTAACCACCCACTTTTTATGTCATTTAAACTTGGATATCCAAATAAATACTTCAGACCAATATGGTCTATTCTCAGCTCAAATATGGTCTGTTTTCATCTCAAATAAATTAAAATAGCAATGGGTTGGTCATTAATCTTACCTTCCACTTCAATCATGTGCGAATGAAACTCAACTTGCTTGTTATATAGGGCTATGTAAATCCTAGGTACATTTCTTCCCATGTCTTCAATTATCGCAACTTGTTTGACACTATGCATAGTCCTTTCTTTTTCACCTATTTGAGGGAAATATCTATGCATATGATCTCTTCCACAACCCCAACATTGAATAGTTTGTTTCCTTGTTTTTTTCTCCATTGTCTCTGTCATTCTGAGCTCATTGGGAGTTGGTTGTCCTTGCACGATATTTCTAAAAAAATCATAGCTTAGCCCCCTTCTTCCTTTGTTCCACCTTGCTTTTCATTTTGTCTTCCCAATCCTTTTGGAAATTCGGTCTTCCCCTTTGCTGATCATAAAGAAATTTAGTGCACCTTCTAGTTTCCTCCAATGTCTTGGGGTCATCATATTGTATCTTTTCACTAAATCTGTATCTTGTCACTATATATTGTATCCTACAGGTACCTATGAATTTTAACTTGCTCATCCTTAATGAATGCGACATATTTAAATAGCTCTAAGAATCTTCTTTCATACTCATCTATTGTCATACTCCCAAGCTTGAGTTCAAATAACTCCTTCATTTTCTTGTCATAGTATTTCTTGGTTAATTATTTCTTTTGAAAATACCTCTTGAACTCCCTCCAAGTAACCTTTGTCTCATCAATGTGTTGTACTTCACGAACTTATTCCACCACATTGATGTTTTTCCTCTTAGATGATAGATGACGATTCTCCCTTATTCTTGCACATAATAATTATGCATCTAGAAGTACTTATTCATACCAAGTATCCAAGTCTCCACATATTCATCCTTCTTGCACTCACTTTCAAAGGTAGGAGGCTTGATCTTATTTATTTCTCCCTGTAGCTCGTCTACCCTAGTCCTTCTCTTATGCTTTCTGATAGGAGATGGACTTGAGCTATTGCACACTTTCTTAAATGATGCTTTGGTGAGTGAGGTTGATGCATATCGACACTTCTTTCTTCTCTTCTTTTCTCATCATGAGACCTGCGAATTCTTGTCCAACATGACTCTATCTCCTTATCTATTTTATTTTCTATTCTTTCCAATATTTGCATCAACTTGATATTGAAGTCATATTGATGCTCTTTGGCTTTCATAAGCCTTTCATTATTAACTTTATAGCCTTGGAGATATTTTTGCCGTCCCTTTATGATTTATACCAAGTTAATGCGCTCCTCCTTGGATTTTGTACCATCATCACCCAAACTGAAATACAAATCCCTGAATTTATCATCATGGCTATAAGCTCTTTGCATATCTTCCATGCCTTTTGAATTTTTGTGTTGATTTTTTCCTTCTCTAATTGCTGTAAATTCTACAAAATGTGCAGGAAATAAGAATTGTTAGATGAATTCATGAGATACTTCATGAAAAATATGCACCATTTTGTCATAATTCTTTCTTTTGAAGCCCATGTGCACACATATATTCAACACATATCAACTCGTGTTGTCAATATTTAGCATATACATCACATATCATTATTATGCATGCACTAAAAAAATTGTTCTGTGCAGCCCCAATTTTTTAGTGTGCACATCCGTGCACCATTCTTTACTACACATTTCCATCATCGCACCCCACAATGTTCAAAATTTAGTGTGCACACTTGCGCATTCTTATTTTAGGTGCACCATGGTCACGCTATAATTCCAAATTCAGCTAATTATCAGTCAAAATTTTTCCTTAAATAGAAACTTGTCCGATGTAGGCTTAATGTCGAAATTGTAGCTATGATACCAATCTGTAACATACTTGTTACTTATCAAACTACTCTGATACCAATCTGTAACATCCTCATTACCAAACTGCTTCTAATACCAATCTGTAACATTACCCAGCCTACTACTGAGAAATGCTACTCCAAAATCCAGTGCACATATTCTACTCTATAACATTAATTTGCACAGTAATACTTGAAGTAAAGTGTTCAACCCCAAGCTGAGTCACACCACCCAAAATTTCCTCTTTTGACACAACTTATAATAGCTAAAGTAACTCAAAACAATTGCATGCATAAGCATATTGAGAACACAACTTTACTATGCACGTAATCCACTTTGAGCATGTTATTTCTATTGCATGCATAGCAATTCTGGTGTCATACACCAGTTATGTTTTCCTTGTGCGTGTGGACTCCTTCCCTATGCGCACAAGTGAATCCAACCTCCTATGCACACATAGTATTTCCCTACGTGCACGACCATTCTAACTTCACCTCAGAGACTCATGACCATTATCATAAAGTTAACTTAACATGAAACTAACTACAACTGTCATACGCATGCATGACTACAAATAATGAATATCAGTACCACAATTACATGTGCAAGAAGCATTATACAGAATAATAGTAATTACTTCTATGCAACAAAATACAAGAATTAAACCCATAATAAACATAGATAATTAAGCACACAGTAAATGAGATAAACACATAAAGAAACTTATCTTTTATGAAAGGTCACCAACCACACGCAGAACTCAGACGTTCCTCTCAACCATAGACTCTGTTGCTCATACACTTTCAACAACAATTCACCCTCGAGTTGAGGCTTAAATCTAGCAGGGAAAAGGGTTCTTAATACCAAACTAAGGTATGATAATCAATATAATTGTTCAGTCCAAGTTGCCCACTGTTGCAACTAGTCTATAGTCTCTCATTCCCCACATGCATGTTACACCCAAGGAAGTGTGCCCCTTCTCTGCTCAACAATCCCTAGGATTCCCCACTTCCCTTCCAGGGTTCCAAAAATAGGCCGTACTTGAAGTCTCAGAACACTTCCCAGCAAAATCTCACCTAGAGAGAATGCTCATGGGCCTGACAACCCACCTCTTAGAAAACAAATCTCTCACCTAGAGAGAATATTCAAGGGCCTAATAACCCACCTCTTCAATAAAAAAACTTTGCTTACAATACAAAAAACACTTACAATCTTTTCTCTATAGAGAAGGTAATAATCGTCCTTCTCATATGGTCCGACCCCTTATGTGCCTGAGAAAAATGAATGACTTCACCCGAATGAGTTCTCTCCTCCCCCCAAATACACTTAAGCCAACAATATATATTGCATGCCTTAAAATGGAAACTTGTCACCTTCAGAAGTAGATTTATCCACTTGGTGACCCATTCCCATCCCTCGGGAACTTAGGATAAATAATTATCCATTTCTTACACTTTTTGGAAATATTAATAAAATATTCCCTAGGACTTAAGTCCCCCCCTTCTTCCTTTTCCGGTGGAGTTATCCCCCCATATATGTTTTTCGAATCTGTCTGCATGCAACAATGTGATATTATTAATAACTTGAGTATGATTACACTTTACAAGGATAGGTGCATTGGCCTATTTTGTTGGAGATACTTCACACACATCTAGGATTTCTTTTTCCTAAGGTTTTCCCTATGTTTATTAGTCATTATTCAATCTCCTATAGTTTAGGGAGAATATTCTCTTTAGTTCACACTTCAGTTTGATCAGTTGAGTGGAGTCTATATGCCACACTGGGATCATCACCAGCTAATGCACATTTCCCTTAGTGTTATCACCAGACTAGCGCATTACATTGGGTATGAGTTATATTCTTTGTACTACTAGATCTAGTGTCTACTACATTGTGCAAGACGCATAGGGGGGTTTGAGGGCAGTGCCATCAAGAGTTTTTTTCCTTGGGAAACATGTCACATTTATTCCTCATTTTTTGTGTCGCCTCGATTTTTATTTTTCGTGTCCATTGTTGGGCGGTTTTTCAGCACATGGTTTTTTTCTTCTGATGGTTTTCTATTTCCGGTTAAGTAATTAGGGTTGTTGACTAATCTAGGTCATTGGGTTAGGGTATTGGATGCCATTGGATCCTACATGTATATTGTATTGTAAACAATGTATCACCATGAATGAATATAGATTATACTAGTTTTCCCGGTTTGGGTTTCCAAGGGAAAAATATATGTGTAATGTGTATTTTCCATTGTATCTTTTCTATTCTTTTATTGAAAATATATTTGCATTAAAATATTGTACAAGGTTAAAATCATTTGGTATCAGAGCTTTGTTGGCTTCAGGTGGATGCCTTTGTGGTCAAGGGTTTGGCTTGAGAATGTGATAAGCCTTGTTATGGTGGGAGATTTGTTGTATTGATTTTTCAAGTGAAATGAAATAGCGAGCAATTCGAAAATGGAGATCTAGAAGTTTAATGGGAAACGTTTTGAGTTGTGAAAGCTCAAGATGGAATATCTGTTGGTGGATAGAGATCAGTGGAACACAGTGGATCCAGGTACTGCACCTATAGGAACTTCAACAGATGACTGGAAAAATTTGGATAGGAAGGCGAAGAGCACAATCCAAATGTCTCTCTCAGATTCAATATTACTGAATGTGTCAGTGGAAACTACAACCAAAGATTTGTGGGATAAGTTGGGGAAGCTGTATCAGTCTAAGTCCTTAGTAAATAAAATTTTCCTGTGAAAGAAGTTGTATAACTTGAGGATGAGATATGGAGACTCGGTGACAGAGAAATTGAACTCCTTCAATATTGTGGTAAGTCAGGGTAAGTCAGTTAGTATCTATCAATATTAAAATTCCATATGAAGATAAGTGTATCTATTTACTATGTTCTTTACTAGACTTGTGGGATAGTCTGGTTGTGGCCATAGGTAGTAATGAAACTACCTTGAAGTTTGATGAAGTGGTCTCATCCTTGTTGTCAGAGGAGATGAGATAGAAGAACATGGAAGGACAGAGCATAGATGCATTCTTTGCAAGAGGACGCTCCCAAGAAATAAATAGATCTAAGTAATCAAGTGGGAGATCTAAGTCTAACGGTAGATCTAAATCTCCCTAAAATTTTGTAAAGGTATGCTGGAGATGTGGAAAAGAAGGGAACTACAAGAAGCAGTGTAGATCCAAAATTGAGAAAAAGAAGGGATTTGAAGAAGCTCCTTCTACATAAGTGTAACGCACCGCCTCGTTATGAAACCATTCTAGTGACAGGTGCAAAATTTTTTTTTTGTTTTTTTTTTTTTTTGAAGTGTGTGAGTGCGAATAGACAAGGAAACAACTAGGATGAACATCAGAATATGACCAGGACGCACGATACGTAACCACAAGCATAAATGCAGATCACAAGACAAATAAGATTGACTGATGAATACGACTGACCTCCTGCCCGTCCTACCTTGCAAGGTTAGGACCTCCAAGACACAAAATCAACGCTCAAGCCCGGTTTCCCATCGTCTTTAACCATTTAAGGTCTCAGGGATGGCGACCATTCTGAGGAACATGGAGGTGTCTACATCCCACCCGACATAACAGGCCAAGAAACCAACTGACCACAATCAAGTGCAAAAATAGCCAAGAAGAACAAGTGCGCCCCATACGGAAGGCGCACGACAAGGTCTCGGACAACGAACGTTAAATAAATGGTAAGGCAATGTCTAAGACTCCTCCGTGAATGAATATTAGTCACGTTGTCCATTATCTCACCTTGCCTCCAAGCTTAATACCATACCTACCATGACCTTACAATATTGCGTTAAAACATCATTAAGGCATTCAACTTAACAGTTATTAGCGATGCAACTAACTAGTATTATTGTGGTAGTGATCATTATTAACATTGCGCTTTAAACGTTATCATTTACATTTCAAGTAAACAAACACTAACAATATACACCATACTTTTATTCAACTTAACAATTATTAGCAATGCAACTAACTAGCATTATTGTTGCAGTGAACATTATTAACATTGCGCTTTAACGTTATCTTTTAGATTTCAATTAAACAAATACTAACAATATACACCATACTTGAAAGGATATCCTAATTAGAAGGGGCAAGAATATAATATAACCCTATTAATGCCATAGTTTCTTGAATAATCGAAATTGACAAAATATGTTACAAGACATGGTAACACTTAATTCGAGACCGTACT
>ML802682.1:117114-142419 GCA_009831015.1 Picea engelmannii | reverse complement strand
AAGGTAGTAAAAACATCCTGTCATATAACTCAAAGCATCATAATGAAAGAAAAGTTTTATCATCATATAAATCCAGATCACTTGCGGGCAAGTGTCCTCAAAGAATAAGTTTGGTATGTGCGCCAGAGCGGGATGTTACAATAAGAAAAAACCTCCAAGAAAGAAGGAGAGGATGTATAATTGGATTCTTAAGGACACAAGAAGATCATGAGGCATGGTTGGTTGACTTAGGTGCATCCTTTCATATGACTCCCCACAGGGACTGGTTATGTGAATATGAAAGGTATGATGGAGGTATTTTTTTACTAGGTGATGAATCGACAACCAGAATCATAGGACGAGGAAAAATAAAATTGAGGCTCATAGATGGAAGGATTAGAACATTACCTTTTGTTCTTCACATCCAAGGTTTGGTAAGAAATTTGATTTCTGTAAGCAAAATGGACGATGCAAGGGTAAAAAAAATATTTGAAAAGGAAACTTCCAGGATGGTTCAAGGAGAAATGGTGTTGTTGAAGGGATTTTGGTTGGAACTCTATATAAGATGCAAGGAATCACTATTAGTGATGGGTGTAATAGTTCCATTGTTCTTGATATTGGATTTGAAGAAGAAATAACTCCTACAATCTCTGGAGAAAATCTTATGTTGTGGCATCAAGTACTGAGGAATATAAGAGAGAAGGGTCTTCGACTACTACACGTTAAAGGTATGGTTGAAGGTATGTCTAACTGCTATATGGATTTTTATTTCTGTGAACATTTTGTATATGAGAAGCAAAATCGAGTAAGATTCCCCTCTGGTACAACGAGGGCAGAAGGAATTTTACAGCTAGTTCACAGCGATTTGTTTGGCCCTATGTCAGTTCCATCATTGGAAAAATATTTATACTATGTCTCATTTATAGACGACTTCTCAAGAAATATGTGGATATATTTCCTCAGCAAGAAATCTTAAGTCTTTGACATGTTTAAATAGTTATAGGCTCTTGTTGAGAATCAAACAAAGAAAATAATTAATGTGTTGAG
The DNA here is from genome assembly GCA_009831015.1 of Picea engelmannii. Lineage (NCBI taxonomy): Eukaryota > Viridiplantae > Streptophyta > Pinopsida > Pinales > Pinaceae > Picea > Picea engelmannii. Next base: position 141,393 of record ML802682.1, on the reverse strand, counting down.
GACAAATAATGGTAGAGAGTTCTGCAGGAATGAATTTGAATAATTCTGTAAGAAGTGCGGTATAGAAAGGAAAAAGACTACTTCATATACACCTCAGCATAATGGAGTTGCAGAAAGGATGAACATGACACTGATGGAAAAATCAAGGTGCATGCTCAGTGGTGCTGGGTTAGGGAAAGAATTCTAGGAAGAGGCAGTGGGTACTGCATGTTACCTAGTCAATAGATCACCCTCATTAGTGCTGGATGAAAAGACTCCACAAGAGGTATGGACCGGTAATAAACCTTCTCTCGCACATCTCAATGTATTTGGATGTGAGTCCTATGTTCATGTTGCAAAGGAAAATCGGAGTAAGCTAGATAAGAAGGATGACAAGTGTATCTTTATTAGGTATAAATATGGTCTCAAAGGTTATAATATTTGGAACCCATAAAGTAAGAAGGTTGTGTATAGCCGAGATGTGGTATTTAGAGAAATGAAGGATGTTGTTAAACAGGAAGTCCTACCAAGTAAGGAAGAACCAAAGAAAATAGGGTTTCATTTAAAGGATGATGAATCAGACTCTACAAAATACCAATAATTAGAAGAATAAGATACTCATACTCCAGTATTGAGGAGATCGGTTTGAGAAAGAAGGATACTAGAAAGGTATACTCCATTTGATTTTCGTTCAAATTTTTCTTTGTCTATTTCTGATGATGATCCTTTAACTATCAAGGAGGCAGTGGATTCAGAGGATGGAAAGCTCTAGAAAAATTCCATGGATGAAGAAATGGAAGCCTTGGATAAGAAAGAGGCTTGGGATCTAGTGAAGTTACCAACTGGAAGAAAGCCCATTGGAAACAAATGGGTATTTAAAAACAAGTCAAATGTAGAAGGAAAAGTGGAGAAATACAAAGCTCGGTTAGTAGCAAAAGGTTATTCCCAGGTCGAGGGAATTGATTTTGGTGAGATTTTTTTTCCTGTTGCCAAGTTAACTTCTATAAGATTTATGTTATTTGTTGTTGCTACATTTGATTTTGAAGTAGAATAGATGGATGTGAAGGAAACATTCCTACATGGGGATCTGGAAGAACAAATCTATATGAAGCAACTAGAAGGATTTGTTGTGAAGGGAAAGAAGGATTTGGTATGCAAGATGTTTTTTTTTTCCTCGAGAAACATGTCTCATTTTTTCCTCGTTTTTCATGTTTCTTCGATTTTCGTGTCCATTGTTGGGCGGTTTTTTGACACATGGTTTTTTCGGATGGTTTTCTATTTCCAATTAAGGAAATAGGGTTGCCGACTAATCCAAGTCATTGGGTTAGGGTTTTGTATGTCGTTGGCTCCTATATGTGTATTGTATTGTAAACAATGTAACACCATGAATGAATATATAATATGTTGGTTTTCCCTGTTTGGGTTTCCAAGGGAAAAATCTCCGTGTAATGTGTGTATTTTCCATTGTATCTTTTCTGTTCTTTTATTGAAAATATATTTGCAGTAAAATATTGTACAAGGTTAAAATCCACACATTACTCATGATTCCCTGATATCCTCCTCACTTCACTCTCTTTTATTCAGTTAACTAAAGACTGAGAGACTAGATAACTCAGATAACTCAGACTAGGTGTCAGTTCACTCCTGTAACTGCCTGAGAGACTAGACTAGGTGGAAATTTACTCCCATAACTGTTGGTGTGTGTCTATATCACTCTAGACCACCACTATGGCACATTTTATTCTCCTCCAATGTGAATTAGTTGAGTTAATGAGAATTCTTCCATTCTTTCTCTCCTGTTTTTATTTTCTCATATTTTCTCTGAAAACTATGTATGTCATTTTCTAGCTAGATATTTTTTGTGCATTTTCAACACATTTACATGGTATCATAGCTAACGGACTTCTAGGGAAAAGACACACCATATTATTTTTGCAGGAACCGAATATTGAAGACAACGAAAAAAATGGAATTTCCAAAAGAATTCATTCTTACACCGTACAATTTATTTGCATGGAAGGAGAAGATGATAGTGCATCTTCAAGGGAGAGGATTATATAGGTTAACCATGGACACATAGACCTAACCCACATCAATGATAGAAAAATCCAAGTATCTGAATCAAATGGATGAAGTGTTTGGAACTGTTTGCAGTCTCATTTCTACTCCTTTTTCACATATCCTCCTGTAAAACCCCCAATGAAGCCCAGACCACCATGGAAGGGATTTTTGGAAAAAAGGATGAGATGAGTGGACACAATATGGAAGTGGAATTTCTCACGTTGGATCCAAAAACCTTCAACAATATCCAATATTTCTTTACCAAATATAAGGATTTGTTGTTGCAACTCAAGGCTTGCAGGATTGATAAATCTGAGGAGAAACAAATGGTTCTCACCATTCTCTCCAAAATTAGTCTGGAATGCTTAGTTTTTGTATCCACATTTCATTCAGTTAGGCTCGCCTTTGGAGCCACCTGGAAGATGCCCTCTCTTGAGGTGTTCATTGAATCTCTAACACAAGAGAAGAACAAACTTATCAAAATGGGAAAAATAAAAGGCCCAAAGGTGCATGCACTTACTCTGCATGATGGTAGAGGTACTCAAAAAGGAAAGGAAAGGAAAGGAAAAGCATGCACTTAATATAAAACAAATACAAAAGGAAAACTAATGAAAATCCAAAGGAGGAAGGGTACTCAAAACCCTTCAACAATGCCTCCATATCTAAAGGTGGAAAGGGAAGAAAAGGGGAGAAATGCACTTACTTCCATAAAGGATTTGATCCAGAATCTGCATGTATGCAGAAACAGATAGATCAAATGGCCCAAATACTTCAAAAAAACAACCTTGGAGATCACATCCCTGAGGGTGCCAAGAAGAAGAAGCCAGAAGATCAGAATCCCAAGAAAGACAATTCTAGCCATGCTTTGATTTCCATCAACTACTCTCACAATGCTTGGATCATAGATTCAGGTGCATCACACCACATGGAATTCACAAAAGAAGTATACTCTTCATTGGATGCATTCAAAGGTCCTCATATTATTATGGGGAACAACTATCCAGTCGAGGTCACTGACAAAGAAAAAATTGAACTCACAAACAGAAGCTTCAAGAATGTGCTACAAGTTCCCAAACTTTCTGTAAATATTATCTCCGTGTATCAGATGAAAAACTCTGGCATGAGAAAGAGAGTCATATTCACACATGATGTAGTCGATATCTATGACATGAAAACCAATTCAAGGGTTGCTACCGGTGAGGTAAATCATGAATCCAGGCTCTACACATTTTCTGAATTTATTGAACTAGATTCTGCGTTACTGCTTACCCATGCTGATGAAAGAAGTAGGATATGGCGCAAAAGGTTCTGGAATTTAAATTTCATATATATGCAAAAAATTAACAAGTAGGGAATGGTTGATGGTCTATCTGACATAAACTTATCCAAAGGAATTTGTGAGGGATGTGTTCTTGGAAAACACCCTCAAGAGAAATTCGACAAAGGAAAGACTCAGAAGGCTTCCTTTCCTTTAGATCTGATCCATAGTGATATAATGGGCCCTTTTCACATCCATCAATCAGTAAAATAAGGTACGTGCTCATTTTTGTTGATTATTTCTCACGCTTCACATGGATTTTCTTTCTCAAGAAAAAATCAGACGTCTTTCAACACCTCAAAGATTTCAAAGCCCTTGTTGAGACAAAATCACAAAAGAAAATCAAAGTCCTTTGAACAGATAAAAGGGGAGAGTATGTCAACCATGAGATACAAAATATTTTTCATGAGGTTGGGATTCATTTGTAGCACACAGTTCCTTATAATTCGTAGCAAAACAGATTTGTTGAGCGGAAAAATAGATCTCTAAAAGAGATGACATATTACATGCTACATGCAAAGTCACTTCCATACAGATTATGGGCTGAAGCACTTAATTGTGAAACCTACATACAAAATAGATCTCCCCATAGATCTATCAAGGATAAGACCCCCTATGAGGCTTGTAGCAGCCTCAAACTGGAAGTTACCCACTTCTGTATTTTCGGTTCACGTGCATGGGCCAAGATTCCCTTTGAGAAGAGGAAGGAACTTGATACACAGAGCACAGAGTGTATATTTGTTGGATACCCTGATAGTCTGAAGGGATATAGACTCATTGATATTTCCTCGGATCGGATCATCATTGAGCGAAGTGTCCAATTCGAGGACAGTGTCTTGCATGTACCTCAACAACCGCATGTAGACACTTTTGTTCTTCCACCTGTCGGAGATGATGAGAATGCACATGGAAACTCTTATTCAAATGAGAGTTATGATTCATAGGATTCAATGATCCATATACAGAGTCAAAACTGTCATATGTAGAATCAATACATGCAGATGCATATGCAGAGCCAAAGCAGAGGCCCAAGTGGGCCAAGACTACTCTTCAATATGCAGGATATCTTGTTGGGGATCCAACTAATACTAGGAGGACTCAATATGATTTTGAGGAGCCTCCTCTTGCACTCAATGCCACTGAACTGATGCCACCTAGACATATTTTCTTGGTTTAGTATTCATATCCACAGTCCTATGGTGAGGCTGCTGGAAATCCCTTTTGGGAATCCACCATGCAGGATGAGTACAATTCCCTCCTCGAGAACTAGACTTGGGATCTAGTTCCCCTTCCTTCAGGAAGGAAACTTTTTAGGTGCAGATGGGTCTACAGGACCAAGAGTGCAGGAGATGGACAAGTTAGAAGATACAAAGCCATGATAGTTTCCAAAGGCTTTCAGTAGGTGCATGACATTAACTATGATGAGACCTTATCTCCGGTAGCAAAGATGGATTCCATACATTTAGCACTTTCCATTGCGACAACCAAGGGATGGGAATTCCATTATATGGATGTGAATAATGCATTTCTTCACGACGATCTCTTTGAGGAGATCTATATGGAGCAACCCTAGGGATTTGTGAAGGATTAATATTTGGTCTATCGACTGCAAAAGTCTCTTTATGGCCTCAAGCAGGCCCCGAGGGAATGGTATTCCAAGATGGACTCCTACCCATTGTCATATAACATTGTACATTGTAAGTCAGACTCGAATGTTTACATGCTCAAGACGACTGATTCACTTATACTCCTAGTTTTGTATGTTGATGATTTGTTGATCATCGGTTGCGCGACTTCAGTGATTTCTACAATCAAGAGTATTTTGCATGAAATGTTCTTGATCATGGAAATGGGTCCACTACATTTCTTCCTTATACTTGAGATCAGTCAGGATGCATCATGCATCAAACTATCTCAGGCCAAGTATGCACAAGATCTCCTTGAGATATTTCACATGACAGAGTGCAAGTCTTCCCCGACTCCTTTTCTATCACGATTCAGACTTGAGGATGGTGGGGACACTCCACTGGTTGACAACACACTATATAGACAACTAGTGGGGAGCTTATTTTATCTCAAACTCTCCAAACCATACCTCTCCTATGTAGTTGGAGCAGTCTCCAGGTTCATACAGGAGCCACATGAGATACATTGGAAGGTTGCACCATCACCTTTGGTATTCACTATGTAGGATATTCTACATTGGACCTCATCGGGTTCACTGATTCTGACTGGGTTGGCAATAGAATTGATCGCAAGTCCACATCTGGTTATTCACTCAGTCTTGGTTTCGGGCCTATCTATTGGTCGAGAAAGAAGCAGAATTCTACTTCTATATCTTCATCTGAGGCAGAGTAAAGAGGGGTAGTTAACATAACCATTCAGGATATGTGGCTATAACATTTTATCATTGAGTTGGGAATTTAATTTCATCGGTTGATCATCATCTGGTGTGACAACCAGAGCACTATGAAGTTATTCATAGATCCAGTTCAGAGGCAGTGGACGAAGCACATCGAGATCCGCATGCACTACATGTGGGACTTAGTACATGAGGGGATCATCGACTTGTAGTTATTTTTTTCAACAGAACATACTACATACATCTTCACCAAGACCTTCACTGAGCATAAGTTCCATTCTCTGCATAGTCGTCTTGGAGTGAAGGAAACCGTTTCCTAACAACTTTCAGTTCTTCTTTTTACATAGATTGTACTTTGAGGGGGGGGGGGGGTGGTCCCTCTTTCCTCTTTTATTTTAGTGTATATTTTGTATTAGGTTACCTAACATGGCCTCATTGACGGGACCCATTCTTTATTTTCACCATAGTGATGTTCAGGGAGGGTGTTGGAGATACTTCACACACACCTAGAATTTATCTTTCCTAAGGTTTTCCCTATGTTTATTAGTCATTATTCAATATCCTATAGTTTAGGGATAATATTTCTCTAGGATAATATTCTCTTCAGTTCACACTTCAGTTTGATTAGTTGAGTGGATTCTAGATGCCACATTGGGGATCATCACCATGTAACATTGGGATCATCACCAAGTAATTCACATTGTCCTTGGGATTATCACTAGACTAGCACATTACTCATGATTCCTTTGTATCCTCCTCACTTCACTTCGTTTCAATCAGTTAACTGAAGACTAAGAGACTAGTTAACTCAGACTAGTTGGTAATTCACTCCCGTAACTGCCTGAGAGACTAGACTAGGTGGCAGTTTATTCCCGTAACTATTAGTGTGTGTCCAGATCACTCTAGACCACCACTATGGCGCATTGGATTCTCCTCCATTGCACATTAGTTGAGTTATACAGAGTATATCATGTGTAAATTATCATTCATTCATTTGGTTAATGAGAATTCTTCCATTCTTTCTCTCTTGTTTTTCTTTTCTCATATTTTCTCTACAAATTGTGTATGTCATGTTCTAGCTATATCTTTTATGTGCAATTTCAACACATTTACTTATTTGTGTCCCAAATCACCAGCCTCATAAACACACAGGCTCTTCGTCCTCTCTCTCTCTCTCTCTCTCTCTCTCTCTCTCTCTCTCTCTCTCTCTCACACACACACACACACACACACACAACTCAGTTCGATGCACACTTCTAGCTAATCCCCGCACACTTACTCAAGTGTGCGCAACAATGTTAAATATGCACACCTTTCCTTTGATGTGAAACCACACACACTTACCCAGGTGCGCACATCACTATGAAATGTGTGCACCCTTTCTTTGATGTGAAACCATGCTCTTCGTCCTCAAATACATACATACATACATACATACATACATACATATATATATCTCAGTTTGATGCACACTTTCAGGTCATCCCCGTGCACTTACTTAAGTGTGTGCAATTCTGTGAAATGTGTGCACCCTTATTTTGATGTGCAGCCACGCGTACTGACCTAGGTGTGTACATCACTATGAAATGTATGCACCCTTTCTTTGATGTGCAACCACACAAACTTACCCAGGTGTTTGCATCACTATGAAATGTGCACACCCTTTCTTTGATAACAATTCTTGTGCACTACTCATGTGTGCGCAAAACCACGACTTGTGCCAAAGGCTTACCAACCTATATGTACATTCACATTTACAATTGGTATCAATGAGTCACCAGCCTATATGTACAATTACAAAGGGTTTCAGATTAGGGACGTTACAATGGCCATATGACATGAGAGAGTCGAAAGAGGTATTTATGGAGTGGTGTTTGATTTCTTGAAAAAGTGCATGGGGTCTCATTTCGATGGAGGGCCTATAGAATCAACAAGGATGCAAAATGATTCATTGTTCGAAAGAGGAGGGGATCCACCTCTCCCCTTAACAGATGCAGAAATAATGGACATAGCCCAACACAACAACAAAACCTTTGCAACGATTAAGGTACCCACAAACCTAATTAGGGTTTCCATGGAGCAATTTAATAAATCTACTATTATTACTTTCAACAATCATTTTAATAAGTTATTTAATAAATTTATTATCAAAATGTAAGTCAAAGAATTTTATAATTCTTCATTAAAAATTTGAATCAATGTCTTTATATTATTACATATAAAATTACACAATTGTTGGATTTTGTTTTAAAGTTATTTTCATTTAACTTCATCATAACTATTCAAAAGAGATAATTTTGCCTATAATAAGTATAAACCTTGATTTACTCGACTTTTACTATCAAAGTCTTAACTCTTTAACTTACTTTTTAATGTACTAATTTCAAATTCATCTACAATTATAATAATAAAAATACAATTTATTATTAAATTATATTTCATAATCAACAGATTATTCAACATTTTTGAGTAATAATTTGAAAAGAAGCCAAAACGCCAAACCTCCATGACAATAGATGATCTTAAATTCTTTAAGGAAATCATTGAACACCAACATATATCATGTCCTTTGTTCCCTCAAGTTGAATCTTCCAATTAATAACATCAATCAAAGAAATCCTCTCGACCTCCTTATATCTCATTGTAATTTGTATAGCTAGTTGTATTATTATATAATGTAGGTCAAAAAAAATTATAATCCTTCATTAAAAAATAAATCAATGTCTTTATATTAGCACATATAAAATTACAAAATTATTGATTTTTTTTAGTTATATTCATTCAACTTCATCTTAATTATTAAAAATAGATAATTTTTCCTATAATTAGTATAAACCTTGTTTTATTCAACTTTTACTATCAAAGACTTAACTCTTTAAATTTTTTTAATTTTTTTTAAATAAAAAAGTTTGTAATACCTTAAAAATCCGTAAAAGTGATACATGTCATTACACATTTCAAAACCTACCACCTATTTTTCCACATGCATGGAAACTAAAACAGGTGGCATGCAAATTTTATAGACGAACCAATACACTAGAGACAGAGTCTAGTTAAAACATAATTCAAATGTAAGTGCATCCTATCTAGATCTGAAAACATGATATTAAATTAACTAAACTTTTTGCGAACCTAGGTGTCCATCATGGTGGAAAGTGAAGGCGAATGACTGGAAAAAAGTTGGGCAATGACTCTTTGTAGGATCTTTTGATAGGGAGTCAAACAGTATATCCAGATGATGACTAAGGGCACGCTGGCTTTGAAGCTGGTCCGCCATCTCCCGTCGCATATTGAAGATCAATTGCAAATGGTCCTCCGAAAATCTGCATGGACTGGGCCTATCTTGCCTGGACCTCAGATCATGGAATGCCAAGGCTGGATGAACTGGCTCTTCCTCGATAAAATCCATATTAGTTTCCTCCTCTTCCAGGAGGTCATAAAAATCGGTCTCGATGGCCTCATTGATCGTCCCACTGACATTTGGAGAAGTTCCTTGAATGGAGTCATCCAACCACCATGGAGGGATTACATCCTCTACCACACAACCTCCCATATCAATATCAGGATGGACCAAAGGGAAATCATTTTCTATTGGTTTAGTCGTTGCCTTAGTGTCCTTCATCTAATTTGGAGGAATTTCCTCCTCCACTGGACAACCACCAGAAATTAGCACATGGTCATGAATTTGAGGCATCGGCTCCAGATTTCCAAGGGGGAGCTAAGCATCCTCATGCCAATTTTTATCATAGTAGAGAGGGATGTCAGAGCTTATAAAAGGATTAGGAGGTAGAGAGGGGACCGAGGGTAGGCCTGTACTTCGATGTCGGTTGAAAAGATTGTAGTAGGCCGGCTCGTGTTTGGGCTTTCCCCTCTCATGAGGCATGGTATAAACACAACAGAGAGGAGAATTGTAAAACAGGTTGTACATAGGCACCGAGGGGGAGGGAAAATCAACATATATTTGACTCCAGGGAAAGGAGAAAGCATGTGGAGAATGAAGGGTCGAATGCAAATGCAATATCAAATAACCATGGCGAGTGCTTACCTTCAAGAAAACCAATGAGATGAAAGGGAGAGGCACCATGAAGGCTAAGTTGATGTATCCCTACTGCTTCATACCTACTCTGGAGAACCATGACTGGTGCAAAATGTGCGCCATTAATCACCCTTGGCTATCCTAGTGCACTAAATCCCTCACAGTTTGAATGCTATGCATAATGAAATGACGGAGGGGGAGGCTAGTGGCAAGGGGCTTTAACTACACTCGTCGCCTGAGTGCCATGTAGCATGGGGTTGGGATGTGTCACCCCATATGGGGATTAACTCTTTAACTTATTCTTTAATGTACTAATTTCAAATTCATTTACATTTATAATAATAAAAATATAATTTATTATTAAATTATATTTTATAATCAACAAATTATTCAACATTATTGAGTAATGATTTGAAAAGAAGCCAAAACGCCAACTCTCCATGACAATAGATGTTCTTAAATTCTTTAAGGAAATCATTGAACACCAACATATATCATATCCTTTTCCCCCGCAAGTTGAATCGCCAAACAATAACATGAATCAAACAAATCCGTTGTACCTCCTTCTATCTCATTTTAATTTGTATAGCTAGTTGTATTAATATATAATGCTTTTATTCATTTTGTATTTTTTTTTTTTGTAAGCTATCAAACTATATTAAATATTATGAACAAAAATACATGAGCAAAGTTACATTTGATAAGCTTCCTTCCTGCTAACTAGTAGGCTTGAATGGAAGCCATTTTTTTTTATTTGGAGGTTTCTATCTTTGATAGAATCAAAAAGAAAATTAGCACTCATATTGGATTCCCTATGATATATGTAGTTGTTTTTAGTGTTATTTTCCATGGTCCGACTACAATGAGTATACAAAAATATGAGAGATTTATCATGATTACATAAGATATCCATAGAACTATTGATAAAAGGATAAATTACAAAGAGTGGACAACAGGGTGAGGGTCGTTTTCCTTGGGAACCTGAGGAGTGTTGTCACTAGAGTCTTCAAAGAAGATTCAAAATCTTGTAGTCATGATGGTGATATTCTTATCCAAAGATTTAACCTGTAGTTGGAGATACTCATTTTGCATGAAGAGGTCATTGAAGATATCATGTTTTTCAGTGAGATCCCTATTGAATTATTGTAACTGCAAAGAGTATTCTATTTATTATTGATGTATTATTCATAAGATCAATCCCCTTTTGTGGATTGATAATGTCAGGTATTGTAAATGACCAAATCCCCTTTTGCGGATTGGTCAAACCCTAATTGTAATAGGCTAAATGAGAAGTCATCCCCAAAATATATTAAAGTGGTTATAACCACCCAAAATATATTAAAAGTGGTTATAACCACCCAGATTGAGAAGTTAGCCCTGCCAGTGAAAAGACACCTCAGTTTAGTGCCTACCAGATTGTATAAAAAGGAGAAGCTAGCACCTCATTTGTTCACTCACTCACTTTTTCATCAGAGCGCAAGTTTGGAATTGTAGTTGGAGAAGAAGGAAGAGAGAGAGAGGTGCATACCTAGGAGGAATTTCTGTATTTTTTTGAGTTATCTATTGGCTATCTATATTAAGGAAGTTTTTGTTGCATTTTCTCCCCCATGAGGGTTTCCCAGGATAAATGTTGTGTCTCTTGTGATTGTGTATTTCTCAGTAACCATATCTATGATATGGTTATCTAGTGAATTGAAAAGAAACCTAATAATAGCTTAGAACATTAACATGGTATCAGAGATAAGCTGAAGAGAGCATCTTTCACAAGTAGAAGAAAAACGTCACTTTTGTCGTACATGCAAATTAGGGATTTTTATTGAAGAATATTTTCAACCTCAAAACCGTCTAGAAAAGTGTGCCCTAACCCAAGGAACTCTTTGGCACCTTCAACACACCTTTTTAGTGGGTAGATATCCCAGAAAGTGAAACCCTAGCTTTCATCGGTACTAGAAAACTAGAAAACCAGAAGTACCAGAAGTACTAGAAGTACCAGAAAACCCGAAGTACCAGAAAAGCAGAAGCACCAGTCCAGAAATCCACTGGTCAAGTTTGAGGGGGTAAAATTTGGATTCTCAGAAATCTGACGGCACCAGCTTACTCGCCTCAACTTAACGCATCTATCCCCTGGATCAGAATTTCAAAATTTAAAGTTTGAAAAATTAGGGTTTCCTCATAAAACCCTAAGTTGCAGTTGCAGTTACAGTTGCAGTCTCAGAATCAGTTGCAGTATCAATTGCAGTTGCAGTATTAGTTGAAGTATCAGTCATAGTACCATTTGTAGTCACCCTTGAAGTTTTTAAGAGTTGGTGATCATTCCCACTGCTACCAGATGGTGCCACTACCTGCAAATGCCATCAGAGGTATGTACTCACACATGTTTAAATGGTTAAGCTTTAAAGGGTATTTTCAAGAGAATGGATATCTTTCCATAGATCCAGAAGGATCTCAAGATCCAACACATTCATAGGAATAATGCAACCCATGTTTGATTATTCTGATATGCATCTATTTGTTATGACGTTATTTTGATCTAGGCTGCATGTTGAAGCTATAACCATCATACTAACCTTTGGTCAAAATTAAAGTCAAGGTATTAGATGGATTAAAGTTGAGATCATAGAATTTATTCTCTAACCCAACCTTATTTCAAGATAGCATATTGTCTTAGTACATAAGATAGGTTGAAGAAAGTACGTGTCATCTTGAGTGAAGGAGACTTGGAAGAAAAGGAACACACTTATTCTTGAGGACAAGGCTCCAGGTTCCAGGTTTGATTAATTAAGTTGATAAGATTAAAAGTTGCACTTGACAAGTTGATGACTACCCCTTTACAAGTAAACAATATAGTTGATAGAAATCCTTGAAAAGTATTATACATGGTAGCATGTGAGCATATTGAGATAAATGCTTAATGTAATCATTTTCCTGATACAACTAACATCTCCTCTAGGAGAAACCCCTTGTGTTAGTTCCAAGTTGCCATGGAGGAATGTTTGATCACAACACTATAAGAGTGTTGACCTCATTCTATATTGTATTTATTACTTTTGATCTTTGCTTCATACAGGTCACAACTGATAGCTCTAAAGGAGCCACTGTGATGATTATTTATGCTATTTTTTTATATACTATTATCAAAAGGGTATTATTCTTGCTTGTTGTTTTGTTGACCTTGTTTCAGGTCACAGGTCATAGGTGATAACCCTAAGGAAGCTATAGTGAAGGTTGTAGAAGCCAACATATTAGATGAGATATGAAGCAGACTATGTACATGACCATATACACTCATGTACCAAAGAAGCTGGAGAAGAAGCTACCTTTTGAGATTCAGAGTATCTCATATGAAGATTGATCGTAAGGAGCAGAAGGCTCCAAAGATGACCAAACATTAGAACAAGATCTCACAACAGAATTTTTCAAAGGTTAATGAAGCCACCTTGAAGGGAATCATAACTCGTTTGAAGCCTGACTTTGTGTTTCATATTTAGACTTGGAACTCAACACCAAGTATACCATGTAAGAGATGATGAAGTCCTTGTAGACTCAGAAGAAATCGAAAATAAACTTGATTCCAGAAAGGATCAAATGGAGAGACAACTTCCAGGATTGGAAGACATATGTCGTGACAAGACTAGATCGTAACTTCAGAGACTCCTAGGAGATATGAAATCCCCTGGAAGATTTGATTGTCTCTGTGACAAAGAAGGAAGCTAGTCAGAAAGACTAGGATACGGATTCTTCCATGAGACTAGAAGAGAAGTCACTATTGACTTCCAATATTGATCTATATAGATCAAACTTGTTGTAGATGTACAAATCCTAATGCGTGTCCAGAGGATTCTCCCAACAAAAAGGGAGAAGACTATGACAAGACACTTATTGAAGAAATAGTTCCAGTATTTATGAAGACAACCAGAACACCCATGATTCATATATAGTATGAGATGCAGGGGGAGAAATCCCCATACTTAAAATTGAGTGGCAGTTGGTGCAGTACATTAGTTGGGTCATGGAAACATGACTATGATAAAATATAGCGTTACCTCCATGAAATAAGAAGAGCTATCTTCAATATCAGTTAATGAGCCACCCTCAGTTTCAGATGAAGTTGTTGCCATAATGGAGTAGAGGAATTACTCCCAGATTCAGCAGTTACAGTGAGAATGGAGCAAACATTCTCAGTTTTAGAGCAGGTGTAGGTGAAGAGTCCCAGTTCCATAAGGAACAATTGCAGAAAGAGGAGAGGACATACTCTCAATTAGTGAGGCAAATAGTGCTTTGTAGAAAGCACATAGAGCTAGCACATGATTGTGCATATTGAGTTGCAGTTGAGCAAGTGTACCAGATTGGTACAATGTAATGAGAAAATTTGATTTGAAGATTGAATATAGAAAGGCCCATGTCTGCCAGTTGAAGGAATCTCTGTACATGTTGAATCAAGCTACTAGATCTTGATATAGTAGAATTTACAGTTTCCTGAAGAGCTTGGGCTTTACCAAGAGTAAAGATTATTCTAACCTCTACTTCAAGGTTATGGATGATGAGCTGGTGATATTGTGGTTGTATGTGGATGACTTATTCTTAACTGGAGAAGAAAATATCATCACTGAATGTAAGAAGAAGCTCGCTGCAAAATTTGAGATGAAAGACCTTGGCCTAATGCATTATTTCTTAGGTCTTGAGGTATGGCAGAGCCCATAGAGAATCTTCCTTAACCAAGGGAAGTATGCAGTTGAAATCCTGAAGATATTTGATATGTTGGAGTGGAAGTCCATGAATACACCCATGGAAATGAAGCCACATTGTATAGACAGATCATTGGATCGTTGATGTATCTAACGAACACTAGAACAATTATTTGTTTTTTTGTGAACACCTTGAGTTAGTTTCTGGTAGAACCTAGACATGTTCACATAGTTGCTGAAAAACATGTGATGAGTTACCTTAAGGGTACATTAGATTGTGGTCTCAGTTATGATGGAGACCATGACTTCACACTAAGTGGGTACACTGATTCAGATTGGGCTAGAAGTTTCTCTGACATGAAGAGCACTTCAGGATGTTGTTTCAGTTTGGGATCAATTGTGATCTCATGGCAGAGTAGGAGGCAATCAAGAATTTCTCTCAGTACAACAAAAGAAGAATACATTGTTGTGTGTTCTGCTAGTTGTGAAGCCATATGGCTTCGTAAGTTGTTGAATGGTATATTAAACCTAGATGTGGAAGAAACCATTATCCTATGTGATAACTAGAGTTGTATAAAGATGACATAGAACCCTATGTCCCATGACAAGTCAGAAAAAATAGAGATCCAATATCATTACATCTGTGACATGATGCAGAGAGGAGCCATAAATCTCCAATATGTTAGCACATATGAACAGGCTGCTGATGTGTTGAACAAACCTCTATCTCGTGTAAAGTTTGAGCACTTTCTAGATAAGATTGGTATAGTCTGAAAGGACCTCCCTCGAAAGGGGGAGTAGTTTTGTGTTGTGATTCCAACTTAATTGTTGTGTGGTGTTGCCAGCTTAATTGTTGTGTTGTGATTCCAGATTAATTATTGTGTGGTGTTGCCATCTTAATTGTTGTGTTGTGATTCTAGCTTAATTGTTGTATGGTGTTGCCAGCTTAATTGTTGTGCTGTGATTCCAGTTTAATTGTTGTGTGGTGTTTCTAGCTTAATTCTTGTGTTGTGATTCCATCTTAATTGTTGTGTGGTGTTGCCATCTTAATTGTTGTCTTGTGATTCTAGCTTAATTGTTGTGATGATGTGCCATCTTAATTGCTATGATGATGTACTAGCTTAATTGTTTTGATGATGTACTAGCTTAAGTGTTTTGATGATGTACCATCCTAGTGTTGTGATGCCAGCTTAATTGTTGTGATGACGTGCCAACTTAATTGTTGTGATGTCAGCCTTGTGTTGATGACATGCCAACCTTGTGTTGTGATGATGTGCCAGCCTCGTTCTTTGATGATGTGCCAACCTCGTTCTGTGATGATGTGTCAGTCTCATGTTGTGATGATGTGCCAGCTTCGTGTTGTGATGTCAGCCTCGTGCTGAAGACTCTCAGCCTAGTGTTGATTTTGATGATGCTCCAACCTTCGTGCTATGATGTTGTTGTTGTTTTTTATGCTCCAACCTTTGTGCTGTGATATTGTTGTTTTTTATTTTGTATCAGCCTTGTGTTGTTATTGATGATGATGATGTATTAGTGTTATACTAATCCATGTTGACGCAGTTGATGATGATGATGCCACTTCAAATTCTTGCTAATGATGATGATGATGATGATGATGCCACTTCAGCTCCTTTCTAAAGATGATTATGATGATGTTAATTTTATTTCATCTTTCACGCTGAAGATGATGATGATGTTAACTTAGCCTCATACTGATGAGGATGATGATGCCATTCCATATCCCTACTGAGAATGATGATATTGATGATGAGAAAAACTTCTGATGATTTATAGATATGTCAGTCAGTGTTCCAAGATATTGTTGATGATGTTTCCCTCTCTCTCGTCCGATGTTGTTGTAGAATACCCTTATTTTTAAGGGGGAGTGTTGAATTATTGTAACTATAAAGAGTATTCTATTTATTATTGATGTGTTATTCATTAGATCAATCCCCTTTTGTGGATTGATCATGTCGGGTATTGTAAATGACCAAATCCCCTTTTTTGGATTGGTCAAACCCTAATTGTAATAGGCTAAATGAGAAGTCAGTCCCATAATATATTAAAGTGGTTATAACCACCCAGAATATATTAAAAGTGGTTATAACCACCCAAATTGAGAAGTTGGCCCTGCCAGTGAAAAGACACCTCAGTTCAATGGCTGCCAGATTATATAAATAAGAGAGGCTAGCGCCTCATTTTTTCACTCACTCACTTGTTCATCAAAGCACAAGTTTGGAACTGCAGTTGGAGAAGAAGGAAGAGAGAGAGAGGCGCATACTTGGGAGAGGAATTTCTGTATTTGTTTGAGTTATCTCTTGGCATTGTATTGGCTATCCATATTAAGGAATTTGTTTCTGGGTTTTCTCCCCCATGAGGGTTTCCCAGGATAAATGTTGTGTCTCTTGTGATTGTGTATTTCTCAGTGATCATATCTATTCTATGGTTATCTAGTGAATTTAAAAGATACCTAATAATAACTTAGAACCTTAACAATCCCTCCCTAGAAGAGCCTTTATATGCCAATACAAATATACTATGTGATAATACTTGGTGTCCCTAGCCCAGGTAGAACCCATGTTAGGGATCCACTCTATGATTTCCAAATCAAATTAATGATTTGGAGTTCGTTTCTGTGTGAAAAACTTCTTCTTATGTAGCATCCACCACTTCTCTAGTTGCAAGAGGAGTTTGAGCCTGAAATGATTATGCAGCTCATATTGCATTTTGATGCGATCTTGGTAGAGGGAGGCTTGGTCGAGTGCGATGGCCTTTGGACCTAACCTTGCTCCTATTCATATTGTCTCACTTGAATTATGAATTTCATTTTCCTTGAAAAATGATGGGATTTTTGCACCAAGGGAGAGCCCTTGTAACCAGAGAGCTCCTAATACCAACTTTGTCTTCTTCCTTAAGCTATGAGATTACTCACTTCGAGAGGGAAATAAAGAGGGGATGATTAATACTTAGACTTACTCGTTGGCACCCAATATGCATATAGGTCTCATAATGCCTGAATAAATGCAAGGATCTACTTTCACAACTGGGATTGAACTAATGTGAATCTTCCATGGTGATGGATTCTTTTATCACTGTCTAGTTTCTAGTATGAAAAAATCCAAGGTTATACCTGCAATATCCCTTGCTCATGGCATTATCTCTACACTTATTATCAGTTATGCAGTCTTCCCTGTCCATTCTTGTCCAATTTAGAGTAGGATCTGGCCTATTTATGACTGCATTAATGTTGTAGGTGTTCGACATGAAGGGGTGACGTTTTAGGTCCATTTGTCAGCTTACCTAGATCTGAGATAGGCACGTGGGCTTGGATATGTACCCAAATAGGGGGTTTTATTCATATTGTATTGATTATATGTACAACATATAATACTTTTTATGTTTTTTTACTAGGGTTATGGACAACATACATGTTTCAAAATTTATTTGGGCTTCATATCAGATCGCCAAGCAGGAAGAATTATTTACTCTTATACAAAATATGATATCTAGCACAACTAGAAAAGAATGCCACCTCTTTGACTATACACTTGATTTTTTGTTTGAGATGAAGGCATCACTCTTACAACTTCAACATATTTGGGAAATGCTTAGTGTTGATGTAAATTGGTCTTGCATGTGTCATGGATATAACATATAAATAAGGGATTTATTTTTTTAATCAATTTATTAAAGTTGAATAAAGATTCTTTTTAAGATAATTTTCTAAATAAAAAAAAAATTCTTAACACTACAAGGAGAGCACCTTGTAGCAGAGGTTTTTTTACGAAATATCCTGGAAAACTTTCTCCCTTCTCTATTTATAGAGGAGGTGGGTGATGAGATGTTTTTGCAGAGGTTTTTTCATCTATTATCTTCTAAGACCCATGCACACATAAATATAGCGCCCCAATTCTGATATAGTAAGATGCACCATTAACCACTATAAATAAAAAAAATACAAAGAAATGTTTCACTCTAAATGAAGAACATCGGTCCACATACTCATTATGCCCCGATGCACATCAACGTGATTCCCTAGTGTGTACACCTGTCTGGTGCACCGAGACATGGTAAAAAAAAACTTAATATACCGATTTTCAATGTTACACCTCATTCTGTGATTCCAACGTCTTAGATAAGCACTATTTCCCACTCTCCTTCCATGATCTCCTCATTTCCAGTGCTCTTTAGTTAGTTCAATAGCTCCACCAATAGATTCCACACATTTCCAAATTTTTGAAAATATCGCAAATTGTCATTTATTCTCTATGATGCAACCATGCCTCCTCAAGAGAGAAGAGACCAAACAAATTGTTTATTATCTTGTTATTTGCATTTTCATTGCATTAAAAATTAAAATTGGCATGAAATTTGGTATTTTTTATATTTTTATTTTGTATTCCATGTAGTGCATTTAAACACTTCGGCTCACCTTAGCATCTGGTGCATCATGTGAATTTATTTACAGGAAGCACCAGACATGGTGCATATACTGCAATGAACCAAATGCTTAAAATATCATAACAGAATATAAATACTCACCATGTACAACAATGTGAGCATGGAGCACAACTCCAAGATAGATAAGTTATAGAATAACTCCTTAAAGAATAGGAGAACCTCCTCCACATAACCAAATACATTCATACATCACAATTCACATGTCTACAATAATGAATACACACGATCTCTATATATACCTATTCACACCTACACATGAGGCCCCTTTACTATTAGGCCGACCCTATTACATATATATTTACACATTACATGTACATTTAGCCCCATATATTCCCCCATCTCATATACATTTAACCCTATATATGCCCCCTTTGGGTCAGATGAAACCAAGTAATATGATTTTCTTATGTTCTTTCTTCTTTCATTTGATGATGATCCATCCATCTAAAATCATTTCTTTTTGGTCATAATCCTCAATGGCTAGTTGTTGCATAATTTTCTTTCTTTCGATTCCATGTATTGTTGTTGAAGCTTCTCCAATTTGTAGTAGATGTTGGTCTATGGTAATATCTTGTTGAATAATGGTTTTGTGATTCTTTGTTCCATGAATATGGACAAGTACTCCCTCTTCTTCCTTGATAATGTTGATTTGCACCCAAATATTATGGCCCCTTTACTCTTAGGCCAACTATGTTACATATATATTTACACATTACATTTATATTTAGCCCCATATATGCCCCCCCTTGGGGTCATATCATATACATTTAACCATATGTATTCCCCCCTTGGGTCATAACATATATAATACATAAATGCACTAGTTCCATTCACAGAACGACACCATGAAAATGTTGAAAAATAAATATAGTGGTGTGTCTTTATGGATGCCCATTACTGGTGTGTTATAAAACACAATGCATCGTTAAATAAAACATTATTTCTCCAAGAAAAATGGAGCACTAGTGCATTCCAATAACCAATCGCATTGCCTATATTTCAATATGAAAAATTTAGTTTGATAATGCGCAAGGTCAAACAAACACACAGGTGCTATGTACAACAAGGAACCTAGCAAATTATATAACATTTTAGCATAGCAGTGTGTCTTATGGGACACCCTGTTACCGATGCATTAGATTTAACCAACCGCACTGTGAAGTTTTTATCATAAAAAAATTATCCTAGTAGTGCGTGAAGATTCACACAACGCATCGAGGTTTTTTACGTGGCACCAGGCCAAATATTTAAGAATTTATTATAGCGGTGTGTTTTATAGAATACTCCATTACTAGTGAATCCTAAAAGACAACACATCGCTAAAAGACACTGGTGCTCCAATGAATGTAAATCTTTGGTTCTTTTCATATAACAAACTACACCGCTTGGTTTACCACCTAAAACATTTAAAAAATCATTGTGTTTCGTAAAACCAACCGCATTGAGTTGCACATAACATAAACAAAATGGCATAGCAGTGTGTCTTGTGGGATGACCCATTGTCGGTGCATTAGAGAACACAAGGAATCACTAAATATATATCAGTGCTCGAATAACAATAGAGCACCAGTGTGTTATATGTAATGCACCGCTAAGCGGTGCTTGAAGCTTTATATAGTGCACCAGGAACTATGTGTATTATCTATTGTAATAATATCAGTTAAGTTTATACATTTTTTTGTTGTGGACAACACTCTCTCAAGTACCATTATTCTATGCACATTGGCATGCATTCCCTTTTGGAATGGCCATTAATTAATTACATCCATCCAACCATGGTTGTTGATCTTTAAAAATTCATTTTCCCTTCCCCATGCGTTACCAAGAATGAGTAGAAGAGTGAACTCACAAGGAGGCTCCAAAAACGAATTCTAGTTCATAATGAAAATGGAAAACCCACAAGACAATAGAGAACATGGATTGAATATCAAAAGCATAATGTGGGATCCCCCCAGGAAGCTCATGTAACCCCCTCTTTCTCTCCAAATTTCCAAGGTGAGTAAAATAAAATAATTTCAAAGTGTAAAGGCTTAGCCCCCTTAGCTTTTTTCCTCTATCTCATGGAATCATATCCCCCTATAAATATTTTCCTTGTCTGTCTTGCATTTTATTATTAATAATGATCAATGTCATGAATTTCCTAGGCACTCCAACCTCTTTCCATTGTTTAGGAACTTTTCCCTTTCCTCAAATTGTTGGACAACACAAATAAGATAAGGTGTGAATTGCATATTATTAATCAATATGATACAAATATATATACGATGATGTTTAACGCTTGGATATCTGAAGACATCTCATGGAATCCCAATGAAAATTCACTTCTATTGACCTTTCATATTCCTTCTCCAAGTAACCCTTAACGGATTATGTTTCCAACATTCCCCCCTTTAACCTGAAGGGGTATATGTGAGTCCAAGGTGAGAGTTGATATCAGAAAGTGGGCAGCTAAAATATCGAAGTGTGCAATTT
This sequence comes from Picea engelmannii, assembly GCA_009831015.1. NCBI lineage: Eukaryota > Viridiplantae > Streptophyta > Pinopsida > Pinales > Pinaceae > Picea > Picea engelmannii. The sequence continues at coordinate 120,019 of ML802682.1, read as the reverse complement.
TTTATGGATGAATTTGCTCTCTGAATCTGGTGGTTTTGGGATTACCACAAGCTAAATGGTGATGGTGGTTTAAGGAAGACCAGAAACCAATATGGTGGTTTAAGGATGACCAAAAAATCTGGAACCGTACTTTAGGCTCAATGGCTCCCAGAACATTTCCTAAGTTATCTAGAAGCTGGAAGTTGGTGTCTTTTACTAATTGGAAGTGCTCTCGATGCTATTTTAAAGATGACCATAAACTGTGATGTAGAAGAAGTTGAAAGTCTTCTACCAAGTGGAGGTTTAAGGGAAACCACAAACTGAATGGCTAGTAGAAGTTGATGTCTTCTACTAAATCGCGATGGTAGTGTAAGGGTGACCATAAACCAATCACACACGTTTTTCATGCTTTCTTTTCACTACTCAACTGATAGGACTTTGGTACTAGAATCCTGATTGTCAATCGTTGATATTGTCCCCCCTGTCAGGGATAAGGTGAGAAGATGCAAATCCTTTCACTATAATATGTGTCAATACTCTAGTACAATTTCTATGGTATGACTAACATATCTTCTTGGTTATTAATGACCATTTCCAAGAAGGGATCCACCCATAATGGTTCTTTACTCTTGCAATTACCTTGCGTTTAAAACACCTATCTGAGTGATGGTTGTGTTGTCCACAATTCTCACAAGGATGAAGATCGAAACACTAATCTTCCATGTGGCCAACTCGCTAACAATGTTGGCATATCAAAATCATCTCTTGAACTGGAGCAGGTGAATGTGAAATTTCTTGTAGTCGTCCAACACTCTAGAACTGGATCGGTCAGGTGTGATCCAGATTATGAAAGGCGACTTCCTTTCCATGTCTAATACCGGTTTTGTGCTTGTTGTGTATGATTTCTTCCCAATGTATGATGATCCACTTGGAAATAGGAAGTTGATATTTCTCTCTACTTGAATCTGGAGTTGTCTCACCGGGTGGTCGTTGGTTTGAATCAACCTCATTTTTTTCATCATCTTTAAATATAGGGTTCTGAAAAAGGATTGGCTTAGAATGTTGTCGAATATTTTGTCGCTCAAGTGCATCGTGAAGAAGACGAGTCTGATTTTGCAGTGCTTCTTTGGCCTGTGAAAATTTCAAGCAGGTCACAATAGACTGCAAAGTTTCTTTGTCCATGGTGACTATAGTGTCTATAGAGGAGAGGATTAGGGTGTTTAATAACTCTATGAGTTCCTCAACTTGAGCCATATTTAATATAGAACTAAACGTTAGGGTTTATTGCAACACCACCTAGACTTTACAAGGAAAACTCAACTATGCAGACAACAAATGAAGGGTGTCATATTCTACCGAAAATGCACCCATTTACAATGACTTATTCCAATCTTAGTTTTAGAAAGAACAAGAAAACTTACAAAAGAATCATTTGCATGTTATCTTAATCTTGTGAATGTGTAGATGATGCTTAGTACATGGGCATGGAAGTGGTGGAGATCAGTTTGAATGATCGGAGTCTCTTTCAGTGCAACCACAACTATTGAGACTTCTCACACCAAAAATGCCAATCATAGTTTCCATAGTTATCCTCCTCCATAGCGTTGAAGCTTCACTCTTCTAAAAATATAAGCACCCATAGCACGAGACCACATTCTAGCAGGATTCAAACAAGAACCACGCATTCAGAAACCTTCACATCCATTGTTTCATTTTTCTTGATTCGGGATCTTATTCTTGCAACACGTTTGTCCAAAGAATGGAGGAGACAAAGCAGGCGCTTGTGGAAGCGAGACTTATCAGAGGCGTTGTCGACGATTTCAATCCTCATATAAAGCAGAATTTATTCTCTTATCTATCCATTGTCGCCTGGTCTTTCAGTGCCAAAGAATATACAACGTTTCTTACAATGACAACAACTAAACTCGAGTCGGAAAGTCGAAGTCGTGGAAGCTCCATGCTGGCTGGTTCAAAGATGGCCAATTTCTAGCGTTAAATGGTTGAATTCCTCAGTTATCTTTGTTCTGTCAATTTAAAAATGCTCCAAACATTTGGCTGAATACAAAAATTTTAATGGACTCTGAAATTGGCTAAATGAAACCCCAAAGAGCTAAGAAAATGTAATTTTGAACGCGTGAATATGGAATTCGTACACTAAGCGATCGAATTCAACATCGTGGTGCTTAGTTGGAAAATTCCACGAATACACCAAAATGGAGAAGGGAACTTCTTCTTTCCCGCAAGTATTTGCACTGGTTATATAGCCATTTCATTGTCATCTTGGCACAAGAACTAGGTATCATGGTTGTGTTTTTTTTTTTTTTTTTAAACTTGAAATGGATCGATCAAATGCGAGAACTACAAGAAAAAATTCCCGCTCTGTCTAAAAAAATACCTCCATTGATCGTCATGGCTAACAAATAATTTGTATCAAACTATGAGTCCAAATCATGTGAACCAGGAAGAAGTAATGTATTATCTAATTCTTCACTGCGGAAAATGGGAGGAAATACGGTTCATGTTTAGCGTCTCGAGTTAGGGTTACGCTCTTGATGGAGATACAGGTTCGGAGATGATGAAGATGCTGAAGGTCTAGGCGGACAGCTTGAAGAAACTGCGAGGAAACCCTCACAATTACACATACATGATAAAGTAACACGCAAATGGCAGACTAAAAGGTAGAGGGGCATTTTTTCTGTGCGAGGAGACAGACCTCAATGTGACAGATTAGGGCTTCTGAGCTGCACTGGAAGAATAGAAGATGAGGGGTGTATAGAATCTGTAGGAATAGGGACAGACCTCAGGGAATCTGCACATGGGAATAGTTTCCATGGAAGACTACCATAGCTCAATTCAGGCCTACCAACCAAGGTCGCTCTCATACCATTGTTGGACAACGTAGATAAGATAATGTGTGAATTGCATA
>ML802682.1:81362-117064 GCA_009831015.1 Picea engelmannii | reverse complement strand
AACGCTTGGATATTCCAAGACATCTCATGGATTCCCAATGATGGTTCACTTCTAGTGACCTTTCATATTGTTTCTCCAAGTAACCATTAACAATGATTTTAATCATTAGTTTCCAACAAAAAAAAAAATACATCAATGATTCTAGGGAATCGAAACCAGGGTATTACATTCCCCTCCACCTTATTTTGGCTCTGTCTTTAGTGCATGTTGGCGCATGATTGGAGACCAGGGTTCTGAGAGTTTGCCAACAAAGTCATTGTTGTAGTCTAGAGCGCTGTCATATTCAACCTTTCGCAAGGGAATGCAGTGGTGGGAAGAATGCAACCCAGCTAATCGATCACAAGGTTAGGATGATAAACAAGGTAGACACAGTCTAAACGAAGTTACACAACATATACAATGATTCCTACTTCATACATGAATAAATCTACGAAAAGTAAAGTAACCAAATAGATCAACAATGGCATGTATGTAGTGAAGAGATCCAAGATGCATAACATAGACTTGCGCAAAGTAAGAATACACGGTTGATCAAGATACATACACCATTTATATTCATTTTAGGGGTCCAATCATCTCTTATATTAATATCATTTCATACCATCTTATACAAGGTTCCATTTTCATCTTGCACAGAGAAGAGAATATCAACTATAAACTTAGTACATGGTTTTCCCACAACTGGTATGATCACAACAAGTGTTTACAGTTTCGGTAACTCTAAAATCAATAAAACAGTGGAGAGCTAGAAAGAACAATAATTCAAAAGAATGAAAGTGATTCATAGAAAAACCCAGAACAACTCATCAACCAACTAATCCTCAACTAAATTAATCTAGAATTGTTACATAACTCCTCGCTATAGGGTTTTTCTGTGGAATTCTTTCTTTCTTCATTCTGGTGTTGTGCTTTTTTTATTCCTCCTTCTTCCACTATTCTATCCAACTGGCTCATGTCTGCTTTCCTCACTGGCATTCTGACCCATCGCTTTTCTGTTGCATTTCTCTATTTGTTTCTAATCATAGCCTTCCTTTAGTTTTATCTTCTTTTCCATATTTCTGCAAAATCAAGTCTTCTCCAAAAATGGAGGGTCCAACAGGCCCCAACCACAAATCTTGACTCGTCCCGAGTCCAGTCTTCATCTCTTCACTCTGGCCTCCCTCAAACAGAGGGTCCAATTCAGGGAAACCTTGGATTGCCCGCTACCTAAAACTATCATACTGATCGACATGATCTTGCCACTTGCGCATTAGGATTGATTCTCTAGCAACAATTTTTTGTGTTGCATTGACATCTGAGACTGAGGGATTCATGTCCATCAATGTTTTCCATTCGGATTCCGCCACTACATCAAGATGTTGGATCTTGACGTAGGTGTCCTGGAATGCTAGCTTGAAATCTTGGAGTTCCTTCTTGGCAACCTGATTGGTTTCATACAAAGCATCCAGGTGTCCATTGACCTGTTGGATTTCCACAAATTTAGTACTCTACTCAATGGGATCGATGATCAACTTCATATCCTTGTTCATCTGTTGTATTTTGGCTCGGAGGTCCTCCACTAGTTTAGTGTGACACTCTAGCAGACCAACCCAATCATTAACTAGCTCGAAGAGGTGACTACACTATACATCTCACCGATGTAAAGAACTGCGCACAACATCACCCTCTGCAACCACCTTGGAGTTTTTCTCTAGCATCTCCTTGAGCTTCTCTCATTCCTTTAGTCGGATATCCTCTAGTTGTTGCTAGAAATCCTAAGTCTTATCTTCTACATGGGTCCATGCCTCAACGACAAGATCAACTCTGGATACTAGTGCAACCTGGTCAGGGTCTTCTGGGAGGTCGGGCACCAACTTGCAAAAGGTAGGCCAAGCATCACTAAGCTTGCTAGACACTGCTTCAATAGTGGACTCAGCGGTTTCCCACATGCCTTGTTCATAAGTTGTTCCTGCGTTAGTTGAAGTAATTTTCTCTTTCAACTGGTCATCTATATGTACTAAGTCATCATTTGCCTGTGTTACAAAAAACATTCTTCATTCTATATGATCTGCAAAAGTCCTCAAAATATGAAAAAGTTGAGGTGTATCCCAAGCAGACAGATCACTACTCAGAGTAGCTGGATCCAATGGGAGTCATGTCACAAGTGGATGACCACTTGCAATGGGTTGTTCGAAAAACTGGGAGTACCTGCACTTTTCGAGATAGGAGACTGAGCTTTAAGAATTCTCGCAATCCTGGATTGTACTTCTTGTGGTAGTGTGGCGATAACCACTTGTTTCTCCAGACAGAGCTCTATAGAGAAAGACATCGTTGCATGTTTTTCAAAAGTGGAGCAACTTGTTCCTTTAAGGAAGTTGTGCTCTTTGTGGAATGGGTGTCATCTTGGCCATTGAGTGGGTCATTGAAGGTTTCCATGTCCATCTGGATTTATGTTTTTGTCTCTGCATCTGGTTGATAAATGGATACAGTCTCCAGGGAGTTGTCTAGAGGACATGGGGCTTGCAAGACTTGGGGTACAACATTCATGAGTGGAGTAGTGGTAATGCTAGCGAGTATGTTATAAGGATCAACTTTCTCAAGAGTCGTCACTTGTGTGCGGGCTAGGGATGATGGATTTGAGGTGGAGTCACGAACGGTTCCACCATTTTGTTGACTGGAGACTTCCTCATCAACAGTAGTAGACTGGATCTCCTTGAGTGGGTCGTATAGAATATGGATGATAGGATGCATGGAGACAATTGATGTTATTGAATGGTTCTTGGTGCAAACCTGAGTCGGAGTAGTGAATATCAACGGAGGTGGAATCAAAGGAGATGTGGGTGGAAGTGGAGAAAGAGGGTTATCCTCAATAATAAGTGGTTCACCTGTTGGTTTCACAGGAGAAATTGTTCTCAGTTTCTTGGGAGGAAAGGAAAAGGAAATGACTTCCTATAACTACTTATCAGATATTTTTGCATCATCCAAAATTGTTGACAAGGGGATTGGTAGTGGTCCTTGCAGTAGTATTTCTTCATCATCCTCCTCACACTCCTCATCTGATTTGGGCGGGGTTCTGTCCCTTTTTCCTGCACTGGCGGTAGTAGTTGATGTTTGCGCAAGAGCGGCTTAGAACGTAACTATCAAAATAGTGTATTTGATCCATTTTGGATTCTCTTCTCTTACAACCCCTTCCCATAGCTTGACTTCCTTATCGAACATGGCATCATCTAGGTAGAAAGAAAGATGAGTCATGTGGAATAGTGCAAGATTCGCTCCCAATGGTAGGATGAAAATATGGTCCCAACCCATTCCAAACCAAATGTGGTGCATGTGGCTATTGATGATCGATTGTGGAATCCTAAAAAATTGGGTAGCGTTAACCATGTCTTCATGCCATTGTGAAAAAGTGGCATTATACATGTCAGGATTGGCAAGAAGTAACTTGGCATTCCAGGGATTGAACAACTTGGCAATTCGGGTATCAGTCGTATGAGCAAGATCCTTCCATTGCAGCGGCTGCCATTTCCACATTATGAATGCAACGAGTAGGTAACCATAGATAAAATATGTTGTGCGGTCATGAACATCCGCACAATCCTGGAACATCTCTGTCCACAAATATTGGCACCAATTCGTCCTGGCACCATTCTTAACGAATTTTTCTACTGTTATGGCATCCAATGTGCATTCCCCCCTTGTGTAATTATTCATCAATTTTCCTATGATAATGTAAAAGACACACTAGATTATATCGTCTTTGATGAGATCAATGAGAGAACCTCAACATCCTCGCCGAGTGTTATATTTTTCATATAGGCTTAGAGTACCTTTCTTGCGGCTATTCTTTCCTGACCCTTGGAACCCATCTGTGACATCTTGGTCTTCCATGGATAACCCTGTCATTTGATGTATGTCCTCAACATGGATAGGGTATCCCTTGTCAAGCCACAATGTGTTATTGTGCATGCAGATGATAAAAAATTTAATACACTCAACAACCTCTTCAGTGGTGTCGAACACTAGTAGGTCACTCAAACTCATTAAGGTACTTGCAAACTTATTAAGGCAGAGGTAAGGACTTCCCAGAATTGCTGACAAGGGGATCAATAGTGGTCCTTATGGTAATGTTTCTTCATCAGCCTCTTCATGCTCGTCATCTGAGATGGGAGGGTTCATGTGGAATAGTGTAAGAATCACTCCCAATGGGCAGATGAAAGTATGGTCTCGACCCATCCCGAACGAAATATGTTATGTGTGGCTGTTGAGGATCGATTATGGAATCCTCAACCATTGGGTAGAATTAACCATGTCTTCATTCCATTGTGCAAAAGTGGAATTGTATGCGTTAGGATTGGCAATAAGTGACTTGGTGTTCCAGGGATCGAACAACTTGGTAATCCAGGTATCAGTCGTGTGAGCAAGGTCCCTCCATTGCGGTGACTTCCATTTCCACATTGTGAATGTAATGAGTAGGTATCCATAGAAAAAATATGTCTTGAAGTCGTGAACATCTGCAGAATACTGGAACATCTTTGTTAACAAATACTGGCACCAATTCATCCTGGTGCCATTCTTAAGGAATTATGCTACTGCTATGGCATCCGATGTGCATTCCCCCCTTGTGTATTTCTTTATCACTTTTCATGTGATAATGTAGCAAACACACTGGATTCGCTCAATGAGAGCACCTCGGCCTCCCCGTCGAATGCTATATTTTTTATATAGCCTTAGAGTACCTTTCTTGCGGCCATGCTTACTTGACCCTTGGAACCCATCTATAACATCTTGGTCGTCCATGGATAACCCTGTCAATTGTTGTATGTCCTCAACATGGATAGACTATCCCTTGTCGATCCACAATGTTCTATTGTGCACGCGACTGATAAAAAATTTAGTACAATTAGCAACCTCTTCAATGGTGTCGAACACTGGTAGGTCACTCAAACTCATTAAGGTACTTTCTCGCAGAGGTAGGAAGTTCGACTTCCACTCCCAACTTATAGTGTCTTCTTGTAAAACATTGTAATCCATAAATGCATGGATGGCCATTAGCGGGAATCTGGTGGGAGTTTTGAAGTCTATTCCATTAGACGAGTGTGCTCGACCTTCCCATGGAGATCGTCAATGACTTGGACAAGAGGGTCAATGAATTCCTAAGGGACAACAAGCCTAATTGGGGCAACAACTTAGGTAGAAACTTTGAGGACCTACCCCTTATTGGTAGTGGGAACCATCCCGGCATGGTCTCGGAGATAAATGAAATGAATAGGGGGGCGGAGTTGTGGGGATGAGTTCACGAGTTGCACAGGGGGCTCCAGAACTGAGTATGAACTTTGTGCAAAGAAAAAAAAATCCTTACCCATTGGGAGACCGGGATGTTTGAAAAAGGTGACACGACAACATGCATTGAATTTCACAAGTTAATAAGAAATAACATTAACATCGGAAATATCTATTACTACGGTGAAGACTGCGATAGGGTTTGTGAAATTAAACACATTGGCGGAAAGTGGATGACAGGACGTGAGGAAAAACCATGAAAATAATGACTTCGCCGGCAGTGAACTGGAAAAGGGTGGACAGTTGGTAACATTAAACTTGACATCGGTTGATAGCAATGAACAAGTCAGTAATAGTACTAACAACTTTTAACGACCCATGTGATAGAGCGTGGGCACAAAATTTTATCTTCATGTGATGGTAATGATGAGTAAACATGAGCAAGACCTCCCTAACCAAAAAGATGTTATCTAGGTGGGATAATTGGAAAATGACCCATAGACACTAAAAATGACTAACAACTGAAAAAGTTAGTGTGTGACCAACAACACAGGAAAACAACAATGTAATTGAAATCCTACCTACTATTGCCACTTCCGACATAGGAGGGTTGCACAACAATGCTTATTGAGAGAAGATGTATAGTTTATAGCGTGCACCATTCCCCTAACCAGGATAAAGGATACCATTGAGCTGCGTAAGTCTGACTACTCCAGATTTGCATACCTTCGCAACAATAAACAGTCCCAACCAATGCATTTGTGATTTACCAGGATCCTTCTGGTATTTACTATCATATAGGATAACCTTATATCCTTGCACAAATTATTTTTGTTTGATGTGTCAATCATGCTAAGCCTTCTGTCAAGATTTTTCAATGGTATGATGAAAATATATGAGGAATCATGCTTCATCCAGCTCAAATAACTCTGCAACTAATTTGTCATATGTCATATGAGTGACTTGGGCAATGTATAAGTTGGGTGTGATAAACTCAGCAGGAACAAGAAATTCTCTACCATAAACCAATTGGAATGGAGTATACTTGTGTAGTTTCTGAGTAGTGGTTATGTACACCCATAACACATCAAAGACTCTCTCATCCCAATCCTCCCAGTTTTCACAATAAACCTTAGTGAAGTCCCTTTCCAAAATATTATTGAATGCCTCAATTGTTCCATTATCCTGTGGACGATAGGGGATTCTCTTGTTATTTTGAATGAGGAACTCACAAGAAAGGGTAGATACATCCGGGTTGATAAAATGATCTCCTTGCTCACTGGTTAGACTCTAAGAGCATTTGAATCAAGCTATAATATGTTCAAAGATAAACCTGGCTGTTATATCCATAGATCAATATTGAACCAGTTGCACTTCATCCCACCATGTAAGGGAGTCGATTGTAGTTATTATATACCTTTCCTTGGAATGTTGAGAAGGTGGTTTATGGGCCCAATGAAATCAATAGCCCACTTTTCGAAAGATTTTATAGCTCTGACATGGTGTAAAGGTATTGCATCTCTACGCAAGGGCTTCCCTACTTGTTGGAAAACATCACAGGCCTGGGAAAATTCTGCAGCGTCTTTGAACACTGTAGGACACCATAATCCAACCTATAATATATTTTGTGTAGTAGCCTTACCACAAATGTGTCGACCCACAAATCCACTGTGAAACTCCCATAATATATATGGTCTCTCGTGATCAAGTAAACACCGTCTGAGAATGCTATCTAAGCCCAACTTATACAGTTGTATGGAAATCAGTTGATAATACGTTTCCCGGATGGCTAAGTGTCTTTTCGGAGTTGTGGAATATCCCTCAGGTGTTGTACCAGTCGTGAGGAATATTGCAATGTCTAACAAATAATCTGGAATAGACTCAATGCAAAACAAATATGAATAAGTAAGTTGATCATCAAGGGTTCCACCACTTTCCCTGGACTGTAACCGAGAGAGATGATTGGGCCCAACATTCGAATTTCCAGGATTGATGATAACATCAAACGAAAATTCCTAAAAAAGAGGCAACCATCGAAAAAATTTCCCTCTAAGACTTGTTTGTTAACCAAATACTTTAATACAAAATGATCAGTAAAAAAATTGAAAAAGACCACCTAAAAAATAATGTATAAATTTATGTAAAGCATATACCATAGCCAAACCTTCTTGTTCGGTGGTAGTATAGTTGTGTTATACTTGGGAGAGCTTTCCGCTGGAAAAGAGATAGGATGATCCATATTTCCTTCTCTAGGTTGTGTAAGGATAGCCCCTAACGCAATGCTGGAGGCATCGATATGCACATGGAACTCCACGCACCAATTGGGGAAAGTGAGAATGGGGGTTGTACTCAAATTTTACTTCAAGGTGTCAAATTATTTATCGCAAAACAAATTACAACAAAATCCTTCAGATTTATTAAGTAATTGTTCCAATAGTCTTGTGATACTTGCGTGTCCCCTGATAAAACGATGGTAATATCTAGTATGTCCCAAGGTAGTTCGCAACTTCTTGAAAGATGTAGGAGGAGGCATATTGAGGACGACTGTAACTTTTGAAGGGTCCACCATCACTCCTTCCCTACAAATGATATGGCCAAGAATATTCCTAAAGGGTATGCAAAAGATACACTTTTTCAGATTGAGGGAAATATGTAGTTGGCGACATTGATCCAACATTAGCTACAAGAGACCAATATTCTCTTTGAGTAGACTGTATAATGTCCAATCATCCAAATAGAATTCAATAAATTTATGGATGAAGTTGTGGAATGTGGAAATAATGATCCGAGAAAATATTGTTGGGGCATTCTTGAGCCCAAACAACATGACATTGTAAGAAAATGACCCCCACTCTTTCATGAAGGTAGTTTTATTCTTATCCACTTCTGCAATCCTTACCTGGTGATATCTGAAAAATCCATCGGTATTTTGGAATACTAAGAGGGGGTGGGGTGGGTGAATTAGTATGATCACTTTTACCACTTTTAAACACAATACATAAAATTCAATCTTATCATTAGTATATCATCAATGTATCATGTATGATTGCACTCAATATATCATGAGCATATAAACATAATCAACATCACATCAACAAAATTACAACAAATACGTAGTACACCAAGATTTACGTGGAAACCCAAATGGGAGAAAACCACATAATTCTTTCTTATATATTGTCAAGAATACATTCATTGGAAGCACCAACTTCCCAATTCTCTAGCTACAATTGGAAGGAATCTATGACCCCCTATTTACAGGATCAAACTTGAAGGAAGCTACAAGTCCATGAATTCTCTAGCTCCAACCAAAAGCAAGCTGCAACCCCTTGATTCTCAGGCTCCAACCTGAAGGAATCTCCAACTCCATGTGTTATTCGACACCAACCAGAAGGAGGTTACAACCCTCTTTCCTTGCCCCGTCCTTTTGCCCTAAAATATAATTGTAGACCAAACTATCACTACCACAATCACTACCACTGTCAACCTGTCATTGTATCCAACCTGTCACTATCAACCTATCACTTTCAACCTATAACTTGTCATTTTCAACATGTCATTGTAAATAAATTGTCACTGATCAACCTATCCAACCTGTCACTATCACCGATACTCAACTATATCCTCTAACATGGATCATATACCAAGGAAATCTCTCAACTAGATGTCCAACATCACCAAAAAATTCCTCTACCAAGCATGTATCAATATCATCGACATACCATCACAAGATATGTGTCTCAACCATGTGCCAAATCATGTACCAAACCATCAAGTTGTACCACAACAAGTGCATCAACCATGCACCAACACCTGTACCACAACAAGTGCATTAACCATGCACCAACACTTTTGCCACAACAAGTGCATCAACCATGCACCAACACCTATAGCATGTACCTCAACCATCAATCATGTACATAAACACCATACCAAGTACCAATCTTGTACCATACCATGTATCAACCATGTACATCAACAATGTATTTCAACCATATACCATATCACTCAATCATGTCATATACCATATACCATAGGTTATACCAAGCAAGTATTGTTAATGGTGTGCATCAACCAACTACCAACATCACCAAGAGATGTATCTCATACATGTGTTTCCATAATTGTATTCCTCAACAATGTATCAATATAAATGATAGGCCTTTAACATAACAACCACACACCATATGCCAATGCTTCAAGAGTATACTGAGAACAAGAATCAAGCATGTACCATAACATCATCACCATGTAACTAAATCAGATAAGATAGCTACTAATACTTCTAATCAATGTACCATAGCATCACCAAGGTGTACCATTAACAAAGCATGCCTCTTAAGTATGTACCAATATACCATAACCAAGCATAAGCAATAATCACATGAGTGTACCTGTAACTTGTAGTTGACCTATTGTGTCAAATATTCGACAAACATAACCTCCTTGGCCTGAACATCAGGAACAAGCATATCCATTCACTTCTGTCTTGTTCTCATGGGACAAAGACTACTTGTCACGCGAGGCCTCGTGTGACAAGCCCTAGGCAACCCCTGGGGGTGCCTTGCAGGACACTAGTGGTCTAACCCATGGGGGCAACCAAACTAAGGTTTCCTCATAAATATTTACTCTCCTCTGCAACCCTGAAACTCCCACACTTATCACTTGTTGCTACCTCAGATTTCACCATCGCAAACTAGCCAAAATATCACTTGCTCACAAGATAGATATTCAATGAATGTGTGTGAATGTACTTATGAGAGACTCCTTGAGGTGTATTTATAATTTTTCCATGTAACTTCTCTCCTTAATCCTAGGGCTTCTTGAAATTTCTTATTGCAACCACTTTACCCTTTCATTAATGTCTTGGAACCAATTAGGGTATTCTTGACCCTTCTTTGGGGCTTCCAACTTCATGAGGGCATATTTCCCTAACCATGAGGAACCACGTGGTGTACCACCTATCACTAGAAATGACATGACGAGGATTATCCATATATGAGTTTGTTACCTGTATTTTCACTATCCTTTGTGTCCTTATTCCTCAAACAACTTCGGGTCTCATGACAACACCTTCGAGGCTTCGTATAGACTTCATCAAATGCACCCATCACATCTTCTAACATAAACCATTCTTGTTGGCATCAATGAAAACTAACTCACCATCAATATGGACCACAAATCTAAGGTATCTTTATTTCTCTAAGGGTTGACATCAATTACAACCAACTATCCAACACGGTAAATGAATATGCTTCTCTTCCCACAATCTGATCTAAAACTTCGTCACTAAAAGGAGTTGGAAATGAGTCATGAACATAGGTAGAGTTAAATCTCCTATAGTCAACACACACCCTGATATCCTCCATACCCTTTTTACTTTGAATGAAAATAGGGATGATCCACTAAGCCTCATCCACTAGGAATACCAACCCAGCTGCAAGCATGTGATCAATCTCATTTTTTACCTTTTATTTGACTTGGGGGTTCAGATGGTATGGTCGATGCTTAATAGGTTTCATGTTGGGATTCAATTCAATTCTCATTTATTCTAGATCTCTCTTAATTCCCTTCATCTCCAAGAAGTTGGTGGGGAAGAGGTACTCATATTCCCTCAATAGGGCCTGAATTTCAGTCATGGTCTATTCGTCCCAATAATACCCTATAGAGGATATCTTAGGATGCTTCGTACTTCCTATATTAACCTTGCACAACTTCATAGGTTTAGTGTAGGAGATACTAGATTAAGGAGAAATGGTGTCCTGAATAATCCTAGTGCCTTCATATTCTTTAAAGGATAGATGCCTAAGGTCTTCTAAATCTTCGAGTTAATCTGGGGTGGTATCAACCTTACTACAACAAATAGGTAGTGGTGCAACGACACGATTTGTTTACTCAATATATGGGTGAAATATAGAATATCGAAGGTGTTTATGCGCAAGTCAAACTACAGGTAGATAGGCAAGATTGAACTTATCTGTGAAAAAAAAGATTTTAATTTGTTACTATGCTAAAGTGAGTTCTAGGGACTTACCTGTAAAACATAAATCCTTGCAAAATTGGCATTGAAAGACCTCCCAACAGTGGGTTTGCCTTCAGGTTTCTTAATGTATATACCAGGTTGTTGTTAAACATCATAATTACTCATTTCAATGATGACCTATTTTCATCATTACAAGTGTTGCATTTTAGCCACAAGTGTCGCAGACATCATACAGTCATCTTGCCTATGTCATGTCTCGAATGACATCACAAGGAACACTTGAAGACACCCTCAGGGACTGGTTAAAGAAGGAGAAATCATTTGACAAAGAGTACAAAGCCTTTGCCTTGAGAAAGACCACTTAAAAATGAATTTTTAAGGGCAACGCTCCCCTACCCACTAGCAAGGAGTGCTAATGCTCCTTTCCCTCCTTTAGGGGAGCGTTGTAGTGCTCTGTGCACCATTTTGGGGGAGTGTTATGCTATTGAGAAAATCAGGGGAAGATCCCCCTTACCTATGAAGTTAGCTTGATTCGAATCTAAGGTCAAGGCTGGATCTTAGGGAGGATCCACAACCTATGGAGAAAGATCCTCAACCTATCCCAAGAATCTCTAAGGTGGTTGGGCATCTCAAAGCCTATATAAGGAGGCCTCCTCATGGTGAAAGGGAGAGACATTGAAGGCATCAAACTTATGATCTCATAAGGGAGATAATCAGTGAAGCATAGTCATTTTGTTTGTGGATCATTTGAGCAAGGGGTTGGACAAGGATAACTTGGAGAGGTTGTTGCAGCTTCATCAATGGTCTGTAAGTATCTCTTTTGAGTTCTCTTTAATACATGTGCTTGGTCTGTTTCCTTCTAGATTGTGTATATCTACATGAACTTGTCTTTGACGGATAGATCTAGTTTCAAACTAATCATGGTAGAATAGGAAGCATGCTTTGTCTTTGATTGGATTGCAGGACTTGTTGAAGAGCTTGAGGATCATAGCTCAACTTGGACTGGGCAAGGACAAACATCGTGAAAAGGTACATTTTCTTCCTCTTCTCTATAGATTAGCTTAGCTAGGTTTAAAGGGATGTTAGTGATCAAAGTTAGAACCTTTTTGTCTTGGTCTTAGAATTATAGGATCCAAGAGGGAATTCACCTGTCCACAAGGGGATTTTCCTGTAACAATTGTGGGGATTGATCTTAGTGAATGAACAAACTAGTGTACCCAAAAAACCTGGGGTTGTTGCATAGTTTTCCATACTCTAACACAGTGCGCAACATGCTCCTATGGATCTGAAGATCCATCATATGTGTCAAGGGTAAGAATGGGAGTCTTCGTTTTCTAGTCTCGATTCTATTGACTAACTTGGGCAGGAGGGATAAATCGGTGTTGCAGGGAAATATTGATATCCTCACACGAAGGTAGGTTACTTTTGTGGGTGGTCCACCAACGAGATAGGGAGGATTGCAAAGAAATATCAAGTGATGACATCCTCTGTTCCACCCCAAATTTTTCTTCCATTTCGACAAGAAAAGTGCATAAATCAGAGAGATCGTCATATATTGGATTTTCGTAGATTTTAGTTAGAATCCACCTAGCTTCTCAAATAATGGCGAATGGTCTTAAGAAATTTTCATATCATCCTTGCTGCCATTTTTCAAAAGTGGCCTTTGAATATTCCCTGGTAGATTGAATACTTCGCCAACTAATTGAACCATTTGCGGTAGGATTGATATAGTCTATGCAGTTTCCTTTAGTCACAATATACAGATGATCCAATACATCAACTTCGTTGTTTTCTTATGAGGGTTTAGTGTATCATTTTCCTAGGTACAAATCTAAAGGTTGAACCACTTTCATACCATCCTCTTTGAAGGTCATGGATTCCTTCTTTAGGTCGATCATAGCATAATTGTCATATTCCGAATCAATTCCAAGCAAGGTTGGATATGGATTCTTCTCCCCCATGATCTCAATGACCTCAAATTTACCAACAATATTGACTCCAACTAGATCTACTTCCACATTTTCCAGCCTCCCTACTGGGTAAATACAATATTGGTTCACCATGCATAATTGAATTGGGGAATATACCAACATGGGTTTTCCCATAGCTTCCCATGTTTTCTTTGGTACAATATTAACACCTGAGCCCAAATCGAGCATGGAATCACTAATTTCATAACCATCAATATGGGAATTTAGTATAAACTCATGTCCCGACCTCTTCATTTGTATTTGAATTTGGCCTACATTCCTCTTGGGAATATTAACAACTATAGATCCCTCTACATTTCCATCAACTCCCAAAGTTATGCTAATGGTGTTCTGCAACTTCTGGGTAAGGTTTTCATCGTTTAGGATGTTAGAAAAGAGTTGAAACCATAAGGAAATCGTGTTTTTTGACTTGTATGATGGGCCCTTGGATGGGACAAACTTTTTCGCAACTTGACAGGGAGGGGTATAGCTTGGATTTACAACTTTTGGTATCACCGAGTTAGACATCTGGCAGAACAATTCTACTACATTTTCAACAAATTCCTTTTGTTGTACAGGATCATATGGGGGTTTAGACACTACCTTTTGAATTTGAGCTCGATTAAGATGTTCAACATCGGCACCGGTCTTTGCGCCTCCCCTTGTTATAACATGAATGTTGGACTGCCTCTCTTCCGTAATTGTCCTAGGTTATGAAGTTATCAAATTGGCTCCCCTTTGTATTGCGTGATCTTCCCATCTTACGATCAAGTCAAGACAATCCTTAGTACCATGGGTATTGTTTCAGTAGTGTACACACCATGGTCTCCTCGGATGTAGCCAGTCCCTTGCAAAGTGGCCCTATTCATCACAGTTGTAGCAACAAGTGGGTCCTCTGCTGCCAGCTCGACCTCCTTTGAAATCTCCTCTGCCTCTGCAACCTCCACCAAACCCTTGAGGGGCTTCATCAATCCTCAAGGAAGAGTGGTCTAGTCTATCTGAAAGAGCATATAAAGCACGACATTGATTGGTGGTATGGGTAGTCAACCCACATAATTTATAGTACATCGTATTTGGGACATATGTATGTTTTTGTAAAATGGGGAAGTGTCTCGGAGAATGTCCATGGTCTATGAAAATATCACAATACTCTTTGATTTGACCCCCTTGATGAGTCAGGAAGGCATAGAATTTCACAGGTGGATGGAATGGCATCACAATCAAAACTTGCACAACACCACCTGATGATCTGAATGGTGGTGGAGGCATAGGGTGGCTCATAGCTCCTCCACCCCATGATCTTGGACACTATGTCACCATATGACCTTCGATGTAGAAACCAATGCACCAGATCTATGGTCGACCTCCTCTTGGTAGGGCCAACTCTTGAATTTTCTCAATCAACACAGAAATTTGTCCCTGGAGTTGTGTAATATTATTATCTTATGGGGATCTCATCATGTGCAAATTCCCAAGGTATACATCCATTGCTTAAATTTCCATGGTTTGTTCTAATGCTTCACCCAAAGTGGCTAGTCTTTTTTGAGTTAATGAAATCCGAGTCAAAGGAAAGATCCCATGAATGAATCATTCACACTGGTGATTCTTGTGAATAGATTTTTCTAGCTTCCTGATTGCATCTTTGAATAGTTGGTTGTACTCCAAAGCAGACTCCCCGACTCTCTTCTTGATCTCCTGAAACTCAGAGAGGGCCAGTTGTTTATATTGAGGTAGGAGAAAATCTGCAATAAATATTTGTTTGACCTAAGAAAGATCAAAGGGTTGTTTTGGGGGAGTCCCTTGGGGATTCCCATGCTCAATGGACTTCATGTACCATTTTAATGCTCTGTCTCTCAATGTGGTATGGAATTCGACTAGTTTATTGGAATATAGAGTTCCGCGAGACCTCCAAATAACCTCACATAAGAACCAATGTTGCTCAACATCCTCATCCCATTTACCCCAAAATTATGGGTATCGGGTGAGTGATCCTGTTTGTTCAGTTCCCATAAGAGAAACAGGGGATCCTACCAATATAAATCCTGATAGTCCTAGTTGTACTAGAGCTAAAGAACTTTCTCCACTTTTGCTACTACTATAATTCGAACCTATTGTATTATAATTGTGATAAACAACAGAAATTATTGCAGGATTTGGTGTAGAATTTACCGTATTTGTAGAAGGTATTGAGGGTGGGAGTGATCCATGGCTGGTTCATTTTCTTTTGGAATGGAATTATTTCACCGAGGGGGTCATGTAGCTATGAAACATTGTACGATTTCCTTGACAAGACTCAACATCTTCCTGTGTGCAAAACTTGAGTCTCTCGTAACTCCTTCAAGGGTTGTGACTGAGTCTTTTTCTCCTGAAATGGCATTGATCCTAACTCCCTCATCTATCATAACTCCTTCTCATCTGCTTCCTCCATAATTTTCATCTTTTTCCCAAAATATTTCCTTCAATCAACGACTAGCCACTCTTTTGCGTATCTGCAACTTCTACCACTTCTCTACTTCTTTCCTATGGCTTATATCGAGGTCAATCATCTTCCGTGGATGATATGACCTCTTCATAAACTTTCTCATCTACTCTTGCAAATTATTTTCATTCATAACAACCCTTCTTAGAGCGCGTTCATCTCTATCACTTTTCTCACGTCGACGATGACCCCCCATATTTCAATAAATTTTGTAACCTAAATCATGAACCCTTTTCCTAAATCACCCACCCCTCATGTGCATGGGTTTATGCTGCCATATCCCCTAAAGGAAAAAGCAACAATCCTTCTTCTTCCAACATAATCGTTATCCACAAAGGAATTTCCCGCAATAGTCTTCCTCGGTAGCCTTCATAAAACATCACTTCTTCTTTCGAAAAATACTAATGGTTCTTCGCGAAAAATTCGATGATGTATCCGTCTAGCAGAGTCTTAACCCAAAAATATACTGCACGAAAAATCGGGTGATCCAATCAATGGAGGGAATCTAGTTTTGCAACGTTCCAAAGGATCTTTCTCTTTACTCGATCTTTAAACTTGGGTTCTTCTTATAATCGATCGAGCCACTAAAAGACTTACTTTGGAAACTAGATCCAAAAGATTTTGTATTGATCGTTGGATAGCTCAAAATAATATATTGGGTCCTTCACAACCTTCAAAATCTTCTGTCGTAACTAAATTTCTTGAAATATGTACTCGTCACACCTTTCTTCCCACCACCTATCAATGTCTGACTTGAAAATATGATGTTGCATCCTCTGAAATATCGCTCAGAAATCAGGTCCCGGTAAAAAAACCATTTTTTGGCGCATGATTGGAGACCAGGGTTCTCGGAGTTTTCCAACAAAGGAACTGTTGTAGTCTAGAGCACTGGCATATTCAACCTTCGACAATGGAATGAGGTCTCACTTGAAGCATTGTCAAGACATATGTAAAATGGAGAGAGGTTGAAGGGAATGCAGTGGTGGGAAGAATGCAACCCAACTAATCGATCATGGGGTTGGGACAATAAATAGGGTAGATGTAGTCTAAACGGAGTTACACATCACATATAATGATGCCTACTTCATACATGAAAAAATATATGGAAAGTAATGTAACCAAATAGATCAACAATGACATGTACGCAGTGAAGATATCCAAGATGCATAACAGAGATTTGCGCAAAAGAAGCATATCATCAAGATACATACACCATTTATCTTAATTTAAGGTGTCAAATCATCTCTTATATTAATATCATTTCATAACATCTAATACATAGTTTCATTTCCATCTTGTACATAGAAGAGCATATCAACTATAAACTCAGTACATGGTTTTCTCGTAGCTAGTATGATCACAACAAACATTTACAGTATTCGTAATTCTAAAATCAATAAAATAGTCGAGAGTTAGAAACAACAACAACTCACAAGAATGATAGTGATTCACAGCAAAACCTAGAATGACTCATCAACCAACTAATTCTCAACTAACTTAATTCCAACCAGTCACATAACTCTCGCTATCGATTTTTTTTGCGGACTTCTTTCTTTCTTCAATCTGGTGTTTTTCTTTCTTGATTCTTCCTTCTTATGGCATTCTCTCAAATGTTCCATCTTCTTCCACTATTATATCCAATTAGATCATGCCTTCTTTCCGTGATGGAATTCAGATGAATCACTTTCCGTTGGTTTTTCGTTGCATTTCTCTATTTTTTGCCAATCATAGCCTTCTGCTAGTTTTCTTTTTTTTTCTCGCAATACTATGATATATACGAAAAATCGATTCTTCTCCAAAAATGGAGGGTCCAATAATGCATATACAAAACACAAATCAAAATTTCAAAATTATTCAAAAAGTCACGGGTACTCTATCCGCATGACATCTTCATGCTCCCAAGTAGCATCTTCAGGATCGTAGTAGGTCCACTGAACTTTTACCAGTTCTATGACTCGATTCTGGAGCACTTTGACTTTTCTGTCTAATATGCACACTAGTTGGACCTGAAATTCTCCCTCTTGCTCTACCTGAATCAAATACCAAACAATAACATGGTTAGGACCATGTACACAATTTTTCATCAAAGAGACATGAAACACATTATGCACATTCATGGAAGCAAGCAACGTAAGCATGTATGCAACTGGACCTATTATATCCAATATCTCAAATGGACTACAAAATTTGGTTTCTATCTTTGTACAACTACCTAACTTCAATGAACTCTTCCTGGGATTCACTTTCAAAAGTACATGCTCTCCCACTTTAAATTATCTAGTTGTCATGTTCTTATCTGCATGAATTTTCTGTCTATCTTGTGTTTCCTACAATTTTTTCTTAATTCTAACCATTTGGTCTTCCATGTCCTTGAACAATTCTCGCCTAAATACCACTCTATTTTTTGGGTTGACCCAACTCACTGGAGTATTGCATTTTCTACCATACAAAGCTTCGAATGGGATTATCTTCAAAGAAGCTTGATACCCATTATTATAGGCAAAATCAACCAAATGCAAGTAATCTTCCCACTTAGATGGATTATCCATCACATACATTCTTAACATGTCTTCAATTACTTGGTTGACTCTCTCTGTCTTCCCATTTGATTGTGGATGGCATGTTATGCTAAAATTCATATTTGTGTCAAATCCTTTAAACAATTCCATCCATAAATTTGAAGTAAACTTTGTGTCTCTCTCAGAAACAATTGTATTAGGTATGTCATGCGACCTAGAAATCTCCCTCATGTAAATTTACGCAATATTAGATTTTTTATGTGTCATTTTTACAGGGACAAAATGAGCATCCTTTTTCAATTTATCCACAACTACCATTATTGAATCATGTTTCCATGATGTCTAGGGAAACTTAGTTATAAAATCAATTATTACCACTTCCCATTTCTTCTATGGAATTGGTAATGGATGTAGAAAACATTTTGGGTATCTATGTTCATCTTTAACTCTTTGAAATTCCATGCATTTAGAAATGTAAGCAACAATATCCTTCATCCCAGGCAAAAATAATTGGCTTCTTACTGCTGCAATTTTTTTCCGGTACCCAAGATGTCCGACATATGAAACATTATGCATTTCCTTTAATACCAAATTCCTAAGTTCTCCGGAACTAGGAACATAAATTATATTTTTGTGCATAAGAAATCCATCTTCTTCAATCTCATACCCTTTGAATTTTTTATGTACATTCTCTTGTTGTAAACTCTCTTTTACCTATAGATAATGTTGGTTTGTAACAATAACATTTAAAATTCTGCTTTTTAAATCTGATTGATGCATACTAATGATTGTATCATGCATGAGATGCACTCTCCTGCTGAGTGCATCAACAACCTTGTTTTATTTTCCTTTTATATGCTTGATGTCAAAATTGTATTCAATTAAAAAATTCTAGCCATCTTATCTACCTAACATTAAAAGTTGTTTGCTCAAAAATATATTTCAGACCACTATGGTCTGTTCTTAATTCAAATTTCTTTCCCATTAAATAATGCCTCCACATCTTCAATGTGTGCACTATGGAAACAAGCTCCAAATCATGTGTGGCATACATTATCTCATGTTCTTTAAGATTATGGACTCATAACGAATGACTTATCTATTTTGAGTGAGGACTCCACCAAATCCTTCCTTGCATGCATATGTACATACCACAAAATTCTCATTTGGGTCAACAATCTTAAAATAGGTACACTAGTAAGTAATTCCTTCAACAAATTAAAATTATCTTCAAGCTTTGTTGTCCATTCAAATGTAATTCACTTCTTTTGTAAAGAAGTGATGGGATGAACAATCTTAGATAACCCTTCTATAAACCTCCTGTAGTATACATCCAATCCCATAAAAATTTTGATTCCTGAAACATTCCTGGGTATTATCCATCCTCTAATGGATTCAATCTTCTATGGATCCACTGCTATGCCTTGTTCTGAAATAATCTGCCCAAAATAATGGATTTTCTCTTGATAAAAAGAGCACTTACTAATCTTGACATAAATTTGATGTCCCCTTAACACTTTCAATACCAAAATTAAGTGATGTTCATGTTCTTATTCAAATTTAGAATAGATAAGTATGTCATCCAAAAACACAATGAAAAACTTATCCAAATAATTTCTGAATATGGTATTCAATAAGCACATAAAGATAGTTGGTGCATTGGTCAGTCCAAATGGCACAACTACAAATTCATAATCTCCATATCTGGTTCTAAAAGTTGTCTTATTGATGTCTTCCTCATTGATCCTTACATGGTGGTATCTGGATCTTAAGTCTATCTTTGAAAAAATATTTACTCCTCTTGGTTGATCAAAGAGGTCATCAATTCTAGGTAGAGTTATTTGTTCTTCACAACAACTTTATTCGGTTTTCTAAATTCAATACACAACCTCAATGTTCCATACTTCTTTTTGACAAAGAGTATTGGTGCTCCTCAAGGTGAAACAATTGGGCTTATGTACCCTTTGTGGGTTGTGGAGCCTGATTATCTTCTTGATTTAGAGGTCTTTGTTTTTCAACCTTGTTTATACCCCATGAAGAATTTACACCCTAGAATAATGTACACCCCTCCACGCAGTGGAGTACAGGGGTGGTTTGCCCCTCCTGCGGGTATATTTTAATTTCATAGTAAATATGGAATTTTCATTATAAGGTCATAGATATAAGAGTAGAAGTTATGTTCGGGTTTTTTTCCCTATAAGGAAACCCTCTTTTATGAGGGAAATGTATTGCGGCTATGTATCATGGTGAATATTGTATTTTGAGTAAGGAGATTATGAGAGATAGAAGAGGAAGTTACAATGAGTGTGCTATAGGTTGTATCCCTTCATTTGTTGGATATTAATAAAGGAAGGACCTATAAATTTCTCTAGTGGACGTAGCCCACACTGGGTGAACCACGTATATCTATGTCTCTATTGCTCCAGAATCCTATTTTTCTAACACCCTTTCTTCATCAATTCCTCTAGCTGCATTTGTAATTCTTTTAATTCCAATGTACTCATTATGTAAGGTGTTTGTGATACTGGGGAAACTCCTGGTACTAAACCAATAGGGAATTTTGTGTCCCTCTATGGTGGTAATCCTGGTATTTCTTGGAATACATCTTCGAACTCTTGCAATACTGCAAAATACTCAATCCTTGTCCCTTTTGTTTTTTTTGGTTCCTCCACATGAGTTGCATACAATTGAAATCCCTTCCTAAAACATCTCTTCAGTTGTAAGGCTGAAATTTCCCTTATAGAAATGGATATTGGAATACCTCTCACAATGCTCTATTTTCCTTCTTCATCAAGACATGTAAATGTCTTGTTAAGACAATCTAGGACAACATGATGTTTGTCCAACCAATCCATTCCAATTAGGATATCATAATATCCTAGGGGGATTATATTCATATCAATAATTGTACTTACTCCATTCAGATTTATTGGACAACCTCTAACAGTCTTATTGATCCTTCTTTTGGTTCTCGTCGCTAGTTGAACCAAACTTGATTTTTCAAGCTTACTTGTATCCAAATTTAATCTTTCCACTATTTTAGGATCAATGTAACAATGGATTTCTCCTGAATCAATCAAAATAACAACAAGTTGATTAATGATCTTACCTTGCACTTTGATCATATTAGATTGGTATTCTGCTTGTCGGTCCTCTAAGGATGCGTATATTCTTAGAATACTTCTTCCCAAGTCTTCTACTATAGAGGCTTCTTGGATGTTGTGCATCGTATTGATTTTTTCTTCTCGGTGAGGGAAATCCTTGTACATATGATCTTCTTTCCATTCCCAACATTTGATTGGTGGTCGTCCCCTTTTTCCCAAGGAGTCTTCTCTCTTGGATTCATTCTTAGTAGACTACTTTTGCTGATTTTTATTAGGATTGTTTCTCTTGAAAGGAGGTTTGAATCCTTTCCTCCTCTGATCAGATTTATCTTTCTTCTTATCCTTCCAAGAATTCTGTAAAAATTATCTTCCCTTGCCTTGCTCATACAGGTACTTATCCTTCTTGATGGTCTATGTCAAAGTTCTAGTTTCATCATATTGAATATTTTCTTTATAAAATTATGATATTCCACTAAAGAACCTTTGTATCTTCACCTTCTCATCTTTGATAAACCACACACACTTCAACAACCCAAAGAACTTGTTTTCATATTCTATCATGGCCATGCTTCCCAACCTGAGTTCAAATAACTCTTACAGTTTCTTAGCATAGAAGTTCTCTCAAAGGTACTCCTTCTGATAATATATTTTGAACTGCTTCCAAGTCATCATATTCTCATTAATGTGCTCAACTTGTTTCAACTGATTGCACTACATAACATATTTTCCATGCAAATGGTAGGTGGAAATTATGGCTTCTAAGTTAGATGAGTAGTTGTGCAGCTAAAAATGATTTCTTATTCCAAGCAACCAAGCTTTTGCATCATCTTTCCTTTCTCTTTCACCACCAAAGGAAGGTGGAATAAGATTCCTTGGATATCCTTGCAAACTGTCTAATTTGTGTCTTCTTCTTTGGTGCCTAACATGAGACATTTATGGATTTCTTATGGAATCTTCAGATGCATAAAAATTCCTTGTTGAATGAGGTGAGTGATGTCCATGAATTCTTCCACTACTTCTTGAATGACCATTTATTCTATAAGTATATATTATTTTATGATGGTTGTCATCTTCCTCTTGCCTTAAGCCTGATCCATTCCTTGCCTTCCTATGCAACCTATTTAAGATTTGCATCACTTGAGAATTTATTTGATTTTGTTCACTCATCAGCTTCTCGTTGTATTGTTTGTAACTCTACACTTCTATATTCAATCTTCTCACAATATCTAATAATGTTTCGTGTTCCCCTCTATTCTGGTGCCCATTGGATTATGTCTTTGCATTACCAACACTGATATTTTGGCCTCTGGATTCATTCTCATGATTGGATTATCCTTCTCCTTCCTCCATTTCCCAAATATACATGCTTATACTAAACTAATATGTCTACATCTATTAATTCTACAAAATCTCCAAGCAACCATTTTCGTTAGAATTATGCATATTGTAATTTTTTTGTCAATTAATGCTACATGTCCTTGTTCTGCTCAATTAATGAAGAATTATATCCTAGTTCTCTAAAATCTAATAATCCCAAGTTATTCCTCTCTAAATCATATTTCTAATGACTATTCATCTGCCTCGATTTGATCTCCAAGATGAAAGTTATGGCTTCTTGAAAAATCCACGTTCACCCCATTTTTGTACTTCCTTCCACTAGTGCAATTTTATTGAAATGCCAACTTTTGTCGACTATAGAGGAAAACATGTCAGGAATTAGAGAAAATTGTGTGTGCGACATAGATAAAAGTAATGATAAGGAATCCATAGCAACTTTCATATTTTCAATCTAATGCTCCAATAAAAAAATTGCAACAAACTAGAAACTGCAACTTTTTCCTTTTTCACCCATTTTTTCCAGAATTAAAAAAATAATAATAAATAAATAAAAAATTGACGTTGATGGACATATTGACTACGTGGAAATATGATGATGTGGCACTAATGTGGGTTTGACATGGTATATTATGTGGAACTATTCCACCGGGTGGAATACTTCCCTTCTCCTCATTGTTCTTCCTTTCGATCTCGACCTGGTCCAATTTACTAGCCCACGGGCCCATCAGGGCACTGGCCTACTAGGCCTTTGGCTCCAAAAAATGAAACACCACACCACTTGAATTATTCCACTCTATGGTATTCAGGGTTCCATCCCACCATGATTCTGTGTAACTTCCATCCAACAGGGGGGAAATCTGATGTAGGTCTGGTCCAACCACCAGATGACCGGGATACTGACCACTAGGCCCTTCAAAACCCTTTAACACTACGTAATGACTCAAGCACTAAATATGGTGACTTAGCTAGCACCACAGGTATGAAATATGACATGGATTGCCACCTGTCATGACATATGGCTACCAAGACACCGACCCACTGGACTAACACGACACCTGCACACAACTCCAATTGAATAAATCTGATGTCAGTCCACCGGTGCACCGAGACACCATCCTCCACAGGTGACCTCCATCCTATGAGGTGACCAAGGTACGAGCCCAATGGGTGCTTCATGTAACTTTTATCCAACAAGGTGATCTAATGTTGGTCTATCCCACTGGCCATTGGGCCAAAAGTTTACATTATGCGCAGCTCCACAGGGTTGTGTGATTCTTCTTCACACACAAAAGGCTGTGGGGAAACTCCTGAGTACGATTTCTAGGGCTAAAGAGAAAAGGTCACATCAAAAGAACCCTCTCTCCATCCTTGTCCAAATTGATTAATTGATTTTACTTCTAGACTTCAATAACTTCTGTATCAGGCCCCTTCAAAGTTCTGGTGCTACAACCTAATTCCCTAATACCAATCTGTGACACACCCAAATCAACAAACCCAAAATGATTTCCTCAATGCTTTGATTTGAACCAGTTCCACTTCCTGGGTACCTCTAAAATTCTCCCTCTTGGGTTGATAAAAGTTTCAAATACCAATTAATTAATAATGCACCAAGAAAGAAATACAATATCATCACATGCATTCATCAATATTCTTGCTAATTTTGAACTGTAATATCAACATGCCGTGCAAAGCAATAACTAGAAAGCAGACATAGTATAAACACATCATATCTCATAGATATTAGTAATAATATACAACAGAAACAAATATACAAGTAGAGATAACCATGATAGAGAGCACTTGTATTTATCAAAACCTATCACCAACTAGCTACAAACCAAGGACATTCCACCCAAACTTAGACATTGTTGTTCCAAGTCTCAACAACAGGTCACTCCTGAGCTAGGGCTATGAATCCATAAGAATGGGTTTCAATCTATCACTTAGCTTCTCAACCAGTCACCATTCAAGCTCTCACAGGTTTCTCACACATAGTGAGTCCAATTTACCATCTCTCTCTTTCCCCTTAGTCTACACCACCCAAATAAAGTGAACCTCCTTCACTGCCACACAGTCCCTCGGGTTTCCCACCTCTTTCCAGGACTCCAATGCTTTGATCAGGAAATATCAATGCTAGAAACTCTCGGGATTCTCAGTTGTGGACAACACTCTCAATTTTCATTATTCTCAATCCCATAGGCACTCGTTCCTTCCTGGAATGGCCAGAAATTAATTACAGGCAGCCGACCATGGTTGTTGGTCTTCAACAATTTATTTTCCTTTCCCCATGCATTACCAAGAATGAGCAGAAGAGTGAACTCATGAGGAATAGCTCCAAAAGTAAATTTTGGTTCATAATGAAAATGGTCAACCCCCAAGACAATCAAGAACAAATATTAAATATTAAAATCATAATGTGGGCTTCCCCCAAGAAGCTCATGTAACCCCCTCTTTCTCTCCAAAATTCCAAGGTGAGTAAAATAAAATAATTTCAAAGTGTACATGCTTATCCCCCTTAGCATTCCCCCCCTCTTTAATGGAATCATA
This sequence comes from Picea engelmannii, assembly GCA_009831015.1. NCBI lineage: Eukaryota > Viridiplantae > Streptophyta > Pinopsida > Pinales > Pinaceae > Picea > Picea engelmannii. The sequence continues at coordinate 91,865 of ML802682.1, read as the reverse complement.
GCCTCCTATACCTCTTGTCCTTTTCCATCTAGCAGCTAGCGATGCATTTTGTTATTAATAATGATCAATGTCTTACATTTCCTAGGCACTCTGGCCTCTTTCCATTGTTTAGGCACTCCGACTTTTCCTCAAATAAAAAAAGTACATTAATAATTTTGGGGACTCAAAAGTGGGGTATTACAGTTGTTCTCTTGCTACGAGATGTGTTATGCACTTCCTCTATAGCTATTGTGTATGTTGTACTCTCGAATCCCATTGAATTTTTTGGTCAATCATGGACATTAATAAAATCTCAATTTCAATTTCTGTTTTTTTCTAAAATATAGGTTTACAATGATAATAATAATAATAATAATAATCTATTTTTAAGGTCACAGCCAAGCCAGCACACTAAATTGGTGTATGAGACCCCCTTGTTTGTGGGACAAGGGACCCCCCTCCACCCAGCGATTTGACTGGTAAAGTCTACGAAGGTATACATACCCTACCCCCCTCTGGATTTGAACCTTTCTTAACCATTAGGCCCACTCGATAAGTGGATTACAAGAAATGTCTGCAAAGCGTATAGCAATATCTCATAAACAAGCATGGTTGGCCTAGCAGTGAGAAGAGAGAAATTTTCAAAGAGAATTGGGAGACATTTGAGAAAGATAATTGAGAAGAAACCCTCGCTATATAAAAATAGCATTTTGATGGTCGACAAAGGTATTGTGTGTGGTCATTGCACACATACAAGGAAGTGTTGGACTGAGTGATTGTGAGTTGCAATTGTAGACTGAATTGCAGTCACAGAATGGAGGGAAAAGTGGGATTTAACGGGATAGAAATTGGTAAACAATTGTTAGAAAAGGGGCACATGTTCAAATCTCTACATTGTCACTCACATTGTGAACACACAGAGACACGAAGAAGGGGGCAGCGCTTGGTTCTCCTCTAGAATCAATTCTCAAACAAAAAAATCTAACTCAATTCACTGAAAACGGCCAACCAATATCAAAACAAGAAAACCTAAATCTGAAAAACGCCCAATGAATCAAAATGACAAGGAACAGAATTCAAAAAACCCCATACTATGTCCTATTCACAGAAGTCAAAAAACCCCATAATCAAATTATCAAAACCAGAATTCCCCTTATTGCCATCATATCGCTGCGAATTCAAATTATTTGGCCCCAAAATATCCTCAAATGGCACAGAGCTCAGCCCCCACCACCAGATACCCCACTAAAACAATAATCATAAGGAACCACGAAGTTCCTAATACCCTTCAGACCCTTGAATATATAATCATCATACACAGGTGCATCAAATACCGGGATGGAGAAATTCTTGATAAGGATCGAAAAGATCTTGAATATATCATCATACCCTCCTGAACTCTGTGAAGCGAATGATGGCTCTGTAAACTTTGGGGGACCCCCGAACACATCGTCATAAATGCTTGAAATACCTAAAATCCTCGCCTGGGTGGTCCTCTGTGTGGACATTGGCACCGTTGTGTCTTGGGGTTTGAGGCCATAGTCCCTCTACAACAAACTAGGGAGATCATCCATCTTGCAGGCCGACGGTTCGAATCGTTGGTGATTTCAAAAGGTGGGAAAATCGAATTTCGTGGTTGATCCAAAAACCCACCACATGATGGATTTCAAATTGAGAATTTTGAACACAGATGAATCTTTTGATGGTGAGGACGATTTTTGGATCGCATAAACCTGAAGATATTGAGACCTTAGAAATGGGTTTTCAGATAAATTCGATTACATAAATGAATGTGAAGGAATGGGTGGATTTTGGACTAAAAAAAAATGTGCCAAATGTGTTGTACAATAGCTTCCCACTGAGCTAGTATAATTATATGGTGAATTGCAGTATTTTTCCTGTCGTCAAAAGTTCGACAAATATTCGTCACAAGCGAATGAAATCTCATTGATATATCAAATCCCTTTCATCACAAAAGCAGTGATGGAAGAATGTCATCAGAAATACGATGAACACCAGGGAGGCTGAGGGGCAGAAGTAGGATCTATAGAGAATATTTTGGGCCGGAGCAACCTACCTTACTTTCCAACCACTCTTTGCTTCTTAGGGAGCTGCCATTGCTCAGATTCTACCACCGAGGCCAGATTCAGATTTTCCTTGGGAAATGTTTTTACAAAATGACCATACTCATGGCAGTCCTTACACTTGAAAGGGGGATGCTCATTATCCACTTGTTTCACGTAGGTCCAATTATCCAAAGTGAGTTGTATGGCCTCGACCAGGCCCTTCTTAGGGTCAAAATACACACAAATGAAAGCACATGCATGAATTCTATCTTGTGGTTCGTCTCAATCAATGTAGAGACCTAGTGTATTTCTTAAACTATGAATTGTGTCATCATTAGAGCAATGCAAAGGGAGATAAGGCAGATGAACCCAAACTAACATCGCCAAAGGAATATCATTTTTTGAGAAAAAATGTAGTTTTCATTGGTTGATATACATCCCTCGGGAGCTTGTGAAGTAAGGACCACTATAAAATATGAGATCTTTGTCAGTTTTGTCTTCAAATAGAAAAACAAAGAACCCTCTTCCACAAAACAAAGTATACATTTTCTCCTTTGAGGGGATTCAAATTTTTGTCTACCCAAAGGGTCATAACTCATGGGGAGGTTTGAATCCCCGTGAACTATCCAATAGTTTCATTCTCAAGAAGATGAAGGGATAGATTTCTCGAATTCATGGGGTGTACCCAAACTTCAAGTATTTTGTCGAGTTTTTTCACAAATCTTGAGGGAGGCAACTTAACAATTTTGTTGATATAAGAGACTAGGGAGCGAAAGGAATCAATATTTGGAGGAGGGGGGGATATTTCCACCACCATATCTCGATGCCATGTAAAATATGAGATCAACCTAGGGTTTATAGCAAAGTGGCCTCAGTGTAGAGCATGATTCATGCTTAAATCTTTTCAAAGGGTAAATCTATAATTATCAAAAGATGATAACTAATATATTATGAGGTCAACATAATATATTTGAACACGGTCTCTTCAATGGGAAAAGGTGGAAACAATCCTTAAAAAAGGCTTAATTTTGAAAAAACAAATCAATATTAGCGTTACTATTTGGTGACATTGTAATCATACAAAAATTTCATGCTTATTTTTATCGTTTATAGCTATTGATAAAAAAAAAAAAGAATTTTAGGGTGAGTTGTGCAATATTTCCTTGTCAATCCAATGTTCATAATTTTTACTAATTGTTATTTCAACACAACCATCCCTCACCAAAAATAAAAATGCCAAAAGGTTTTCTAGACCCTAAGAAAATGGTAGGTTTAAAAAAAGAAGCTCATCTAAATCGAAAACATTGTTCCCCAGTAACTTCTCATAGAGACTTTCAACTTGTATTTCCATTCTATCATCCTTAATTACATCATTCAATATGATTGCTTGGTTATCCATTCAAGAGAATAAGAGTCCTAAGTTTTAAATGACTTGATTATCGTAAATAGGTTAAAAAATTTCCAAATGTAGGGAGTATATATACTTACAAAAGGCCAAGATTTCTCTAACAATATATATTTTCATACATAATTTGATTTTCTTTTTCTAAGGTTCACGTTAATTTCTAAGGAACCAAACCTATCACATTCAAAAAAAAAGCTTCATTACATACTATATGAAATTAAAAGTATAGATGCATTCATCAAGTTTTCACTCTGACTAAAGGGGGTAAAGTATCGTATAATGTACAACAACCACAATGCACATCTATAAGCATTTGAGTACCCTTCTCTCTAACAACAGTACAACAAATATTTATCACTCTGTTTTAGGCTCCACGTTATTTTTCTTTAATTATAATCTTGATACTCTTCATGTCAAAACCTCTCAATATCCTCATCAAAAACTCTTAAGGACTTATTCTCCCATAAACCATATTCTCTTTAACACATGTCAACAATGAAAATGTATGGCCAACAAATTTCTCTACATCTAATTTTTTTTAATATATACAACATTCCAAATCAAACATCAAAGTGCTTAGACTTTTCTCTTAATATTAAAGTGTATAAATTTGACAGAAACTTAAAAATCAAATTTTAAGGTAGAAATTACTTGAAACCAGAAAAATATAATATAAAGAAATGAACCCCCATTAAAGTAATTAATTCAATCCCTTGAAGACAAATTTTTGAATCCAATAAGAAGTTCACTAAAAAAAATGAGGAAAGAAAAGACAATATTTGGGAAATTCAAAGCATAATTATTTAATGAAATCACTAAAAGTATCATAATGTCATATTTTGAGTATAAATAAAACATGGAAAAAAATAAACCGTAGTCACTTTCCTAAAAAAATTGATTAAGCCACAAAAAAAACACTTAAATTTGCATTCACGATATCAATATCTAAGGAAAGAACTTTAAAATCTTTCATTTGACCATTATACTAACAAAAAATCCACTAACCAACCATAATCACGTACATGAAAAGTTTTCTAAGACATAAATTAAGAACCCATAGAAATTTCACTTCACATTTACACCCAAATCCTCTAAACCCACTTCAGAAGTTAATTTTTAAAATGATTAAGCCACAAAAACAAACACTGAAATTTGCATTCATGATATCAAAATCTAAGGAAAGAACTTTAAAATCCTTTATAGTAACAAAAAAATGATATCATTTGACCATTATAGTAACAAAAAAATCCATTAACCAGCCATAATCACGTACATGAAAAGTTTTCTAAGATACACATTAAGAACCCATAGACATTCGACTTCACATTTGCACCTAGATCCTCTAAACCCACTTCAGAAGTCAATTTTTAATAGAAATGGAAAACCCATTTGCAATCAACCCTGATTAAAACCATACCTAGATCCCATGGAATATCAAATCTTGATATACATAGATTTCGAAAGGAGAGGAGATAATTCAAATAATTTTGTATCACTCTAGCTAGGGAAGAGTTATTACGAACTCTACTACCAATGTGGGACAATAGACTTTAAAAAATTGGAGGATTTTCCACTCCAATTGGTCTTGAGTTTTGGGAATTCTATCATTTACAAAGAGATACAATTATGTATTGGTCGGGTTGGGACAACAAAGAAGATAACAATCCTACCTAAGAATAAGTTCAATAAAACAAAAAAAACTTCGGATATCTTATTTTGTTAGGTTTTGCTTTGTTTTTACAATGAATAGTTTCCTTGATTTTGTCTATGTTGTCTCTATTGTTTATACATTGTCAAACCATCATTTCAACAATCAAAACATAAAAACAAATTGTGGAAAGACCCTTGGATTTAATAGATTTAATAGAAGGCCATCCAGAGCTCAATTCAGAACATTATGTAAATCAAGATAAGATTTTCATCAAAATCAATGCCTAAATCGACACAAAATCACCTACTATAATCATCAAAATTCTCAGAACAATCAAGTAGAGATGCAAAAATATAGATTGAATAATTCCAAAGCGAATTCATAAATATTTCCTAATCCCTTTTGCAATTCAATTCTAGCTTCCCTCAAACATTCTCCATTGCCATGAAATAAATTTTTTATTTTCTTGTTGATATCATTACTGGTAGGCACATGCCATAAGAAAAATATTTTGGCATCAACAAAATTCACTAACTTTATCGCACCTCTTGCACCACCACTTCTCTAGTGGAATTAACACTTCTAGCCAACAAATGTGACCCTTGCACACCATGACCATTAACGCTTCCTATCAATTAGCTTGCAAATTGTGTCATCAATTGTGATAACTCATAAGATTAAACCCCTAGGAACTCACTTCACATTTGCCCCCAAATTATCTAAAACCACTTCAAAGGTCTAGTTTCAATAGCAATAACAAATCCCATTTACAACCAGCCCTACTTAAAACAATGCCAAGAGCCTACAAACTATCAAAGCTTGATATGCATAGATTTGGAAAGGTGAGAACTAATTCCAACAATCTTGTATCACTTTAGATAGGGTGGAGTTAATAGAATCCTTACTATTAATGCAATACAATAGGTTGGATGGAATTGATGGAGTTTCCACTCCAATTTCTCTTGTATTGTGGGAGTTCTAACATTTTTAGAGAGAAATGATTGTGGATGTTGTTAGCACATATTTTTGATAGAAGGGTGTTTTTCCCTTAGAAAATAACCCCTTGGTGAAAAAATGCAAAAAAGGGGTGCTTGCGCAACCCACTTTATGAATTTTATCCTAAGTTTGGGTGTTTTGATGTTTGGGTACGTTGTGCTAAGGAGCGCGCTCAAATCTGCGGCCGAGCAATGCGTGCTTAGATCTACGGCTGGTAGCCAATATCAGAACCCCCNTACCACCTACACGCCCCCATCCAAGTAAACCGCCAAATTGCCTCCGCTTACCGCTCGCGCTCTCGCCGACACTTGTCCTCCACTCACATTCTCGTGTGTCTATTTCTTTCTTGTTGTCACATCTCTCCCTCTCACCTCCTGACATCTGGCCTCCACTCATATTCCATGTCCCCTCCACTATGTTGTCGTCTTCCCCCCTGACCTACCACTCTGCTCTGCCACTGCATCCTCTCCCCTCGCCACATCACTCTCGCACTTTTACACCTCATCTACTGCTTACTGGCGCCCACACATTCCCAATCACTGCCACCCACTTCCCTCCACCTAGACATCATTGACTCGTTGTTCTATGTGAGTTTGTGCAAGGCTCCTCGCCCACTCATCATCGTCCTCGTCCACGTCTGCCTTCCAGATCTCTCTGCAAATGTCCAGCAAAGATACAGGTGGCAAGGGAGCAGAGTGAGGCCGGAATGTTTTCAAGGTGTCATGTTGACGCAATGCCCATCCTGATCCCGATATAATATACAAAGTGGGGGTGGTGGTTGAAACATCTTCTCCCCCCATAAATGGAAAGATAGAAAAGGACCAGTCATGGAAGTAGACTGTCAACCCAGACTGATCAGAGATCGCATCTTCCAGAAGACTACATGGGCAATCTGACCAAAGATTGCATGCACAGTCTGATAGAGAACTCACCAACATAAAGCCTTAAAAGCTTTGACTTGATTGTGCCTTTGGCAGCTGGAGGCAGTTCTGAGTATAAACAGTAAGTTTTTTTTATTTTGTGAGGGTGGATGGTTGAGCAAGGCTCCCATATTGTAAAGTTTTGATGAATCTATGGTTCTCTAGTTATGTGTTTTGATTTGAGACTTCTTGTTTAATATAAGTCAGCTTCTATTTCCACTTATTCACCTCTGATACTAAAGTATCCATGTTTGACTGATTCAAGTGGATTTTTATAACTGTATTGTGATGGATGTTTGATTACAGTCCTGTTATAACATTCTTTAGTTTCCCGAAACCCTAAATTCAAGAGGATCTTGTTTTCTAAGTTTTTCCTCCTTAGGTTGCTTGAAGACTTGATGTCTATAGAAAACCTCTACATTCTCCTCACCAATTCTTCCTCCTATTCACCTTTAATACAACTTACTGACTGAAGTTGATCAAGACCTCAACTGCTTGTGCATGTTGGTCCAATTTTCTGAGTTAAAATGATATTATCTTGAGTCTGTGCCCATTTGACCCCTTTAAATTCATTCGTAGTGAAATATAACCTAATGGGTACTGGACTTACCTTCTATGCAATATGAGGGTGACTACTAGTGCTAACATTTCTGGCGCCATTGTTGGGGAACGAATTGAAGACATTTCCCTGGGATAGAACGACAAAAATATTACTGATTCTAAATGTGCATCAGATCTCAGTACATTGAAGATTGCAGCTTGCACCTGGTGACTCCATTGTTTTGACTCCCCTATTGCAGTTGTGGCTTCCGGAGGCAGACACATGAGGTCCACTCCATAGCTGCCTCTAGAAAAACCTGAAGTTGACCTATAGAAAATTATCAAGAAAAGAAAGACCCTTCAGGAAGGTACTTCAGCTGTTGTACCAGGAATTTCTGGTAAATTTCATAATCCTTCTTTAAAAACTCCAGTAGTTGCTTCTCATTCTTATATTATACCATCTGTTGGAGTTTCCAGAAGTTCAAATTTTGGGAGTGTTCCTATTGATTTCTCCCCTCCTGGCCTTGGTCTCGAAGGAGAAATCTTTGACACTCTTATTTCCCCTGAGGTTGTACCGTGGTTTAAAACGAGGACCTTGGAATATTTTCCCACTCCAGGCTTTGCCACTCCTCCCCCTATTAGAGTTGCTACATTTACAGAAGAGGAAACCTATGTTCCATTGAGCCCTGTAGCCTCTTCTCCAAATCCTCAGTTGTTTCCTTTTCCCCCTGTTAACTCCCAAAGTGAAACCGTTCTTTCGGTTGAACTTTGTAGAGGATATCCTGGCTATTGATCGCGTACTTAAGATACTTTTGTGTTTTTTATAGTTGAGAAAATTCTGATTTTTGGTTCGGTCAAGAGATTGGAAAACAACAGGTTTCGGTGGTTTGGGCGAGCCCTAGCGTGCTCATTAACCACCGAAAGTGTTTAGTCTCGTCAGAAAAGTGGTCGATACAAAAAGCAAACAACCACCGAAAAGGTTTGAACGGGCAAAAAGAAAGCTCGTGCTTTCGCACGAGCTAGATGTCAAGAATCGTTGCAATGATGAAAAGTTCAAACCGCCGAAAAGCTCACGTTGGGGGAGATGATACTCGTTCTTGGGTTTCAACCGAAAGTTTCCAAACACCTGCGTATTATCCACTGCATAATCATTTCCAAATCTGCGTCCAGCAAGTGATAGTCAAATACGGTTGCACGGAGCGTCCTTTCTTCCCAGTGGCAGATACATTCATCATTATTGACAGGTCATTCGTTCATTTTAAAACTCAAAGTGTTATAATGGAGCCCGAAAATCACTGAAGATAACTATCAACACGCGATTTTTCCAGTAAATCGTGATTTTCAAATCGTGGTCCTTCTTTTCGGGCGATTGGCATGGTGTCTCCGAATTCAACCAGCAGTTCGAGTCAAGGAAAACGGATTGGGTTATCGGGTAAGTCTGTAAGCTTTTGCCTGTAAAAATTTCTTAGATACATTTGCCTCCGAAAAGTTGAGGTTTCGGCTTTCCCTGTCAGGCTGTCGTTTAAAAATGGGTCGATATTCTAGCGCATTTATAAATCCTATGCCCTGTCAAAACTATTTCATAGTCTATTCATAAGTGACATCGACCATATCCTTAATTCCTAGAACCACTGTTTCCCAAATTCCTGGTTGACTATAGTTCCGAATACAGTTCGTTTTCAGTCATGTCAAAATCCGGTCCTGCATTAAGGTCAGAAGCAGATGGCATGTGGTACTTTGAGGAACATCTAGAGGTTGCAGAAAGCTTTAAATAGGTCGGCGTTTTCTCATATTGTGAGAAATTAACAACCTTCCACCAACAAATTGCTGAAGCATTTGCCCTCTCATACGATGGCAGGATTGCCAAAATAGGCAAAGAAGAGTTCATAATAGATGAGGCATCTATTGCCAAATACACAGGGTTGCCTAGGACAGGGGTTTGCTGGTTCAAAACATCTTCACCTTCAAATTTTGAGTTTAGGTCCTATCTGTTGCCAGTCCATAAAACTTTGACATGGAAGAAAGACATTCCCATGTCCTACCTGGAGCTAAAATGGCAGACATTGCTGAAGGCAATCTTGGTATACATAACCTGTGAAGGGCATTATAACAGGGTGATGTACTACCATTTCAAACTGTTAAACCACTTCACAGGCAGGGAACACTTAAATATACCCTTTTTCTTTCATAAGACACTCATTAAAATGGAAAAACAGGTAAAGGCTCAGCCCACTAAAGTTTCAAGCAGAATATCTCATCAAGGGTTGATTACCCTCCTCATCAAAGAAGCTCTTCACAGGAGGCAAATAGAATGGAGTTTTTTCTTATTCTGGAACGAGTTTCAGACAGAGAAACCTCCAGAAATGAAAGCAAAAAAGTCCAGAAGGAGGAATGATCCCGCTAATCACAAGAGGAGGAAAGGAATTTCAATGCCCAAGGATTCTATAAAGGCAACACCCAGCAGCCAGGGAGGAACCAAGAGGAAGTTAAAATTTGAAGGCAGAAACCTTATGACAGGGAAAAACCCTCTCAACCTGCCTTATAGTGACTCTACTTCAGAGGAAGATATGGAAAGGACACAGAACAAACTGCACATCAAACAAGATGCAAAACTGAAAATCAAGGCACCTCCATCAAAGCTTTCAGAAAAACACAGGCAACCAAAAGCAGAAGCTTCATCCAGCAAGCCTCAGAAAGGTAAGACCAGGAAAATCAATAAGCTTCTGCGAGAAATTTATGAGATGGAAGTACTTGAGAGAGTAATCAAAAAGGCAAACACAGATCTACCAGAGAAGGTTGCTGATGTTAGAAAAACAGGACCGTGGAGCAATAAAATAAAACAAATGCAGAAACAAAACACAGAAGACACACAATACAAGAGAGACACAGATTTATGTGGTTCACCCAGTGTGGGCTACGTCCACCAGAGAAATTGCCAGGTCCTTC
>ML802682.1:51925-64654 GCA_009831015.1 Picea engelmannii | reverse complement strand
TAGGAGTTTTTAATGGCCTAAAGCCGACATAAATAAAATAACATTACTAATCTAATATGCCCCAATTAAGTGGTAATGAGCCAATATTAGGGCTTAACAATGTAACTGTCAGCAACAAAGAAAAGAAATCACAGAACCCCCCACCAGTGGTCAAAATTCATGTCCTAGAAGTGAGAGAAATTTTGAATCCCCCCTCCTCTTTCAACCTTGAGCATGAAATTCAAAAAATTAGAATCCATGTACCCCTTTTAGAGCAGGTCAAGCATGAAGAATTCGAAAGGTGCATTTCCAAACTATTGCAGTCAGAGCCTTCATATCATTCCACAGACTCAGTCAATCTCCAGGATGAAAAGCCAACAATCATCTTAGGTCCTTTGGTAGAATATAGAGATGATTCATCCCCTCCTTTCTATACATCATTGAACATACATGATAAGGTGCTTCATAACTGTTTGATGGACTCAGGGGCATCTCATAATCTCATGCCCAAAACTGTCATGGATGAACTTGGATTATAAATCACAAAGACTTACCATGACTTATATTCTTTTGACTCTAGGAAAGTGAAGTGTCTTGGAGTCATCAAATATTTGGTTGTGACCTTGTTTCAATTGCCATGAAAAGTGTGGTTGTGGATATCATGGTGGATGATGTTCCCCCCAAGTTTGGCATGCTCTTGTCAAGATCTTGGATAAAAATACTTGCGGGAACCTTACAGATGGACCTCACATATTCTACCATTCCTGTGGTTGGGGGGGAGCATAGAAGACTTTACAGAGAAGCTCAGTTGGCCTACATTAGTAGTGTTGAAGAAAACCCTACCAACCATCCTATTTTTTCACTTGACACTTATTTGGGATCCAGTTTATTGCAACTCACTGATACTCCTGAACCTCCTCTTGAAATCAGAAAGAAGTCCATTACTTTTTGTAAAGTCCCTTCTCCAATCACCTATGTTTGGAAGATGTTCTTTGATGGAGCCTCTTCTAGGGAGGGTGTTGGTGCTGGAGTGGTCTTTGTTTCACCTACCCAAGAGACTATATATTTGTCCTACAAGTTAGAATTTGAAACTACCAATAATGTGGCAGACTATGAAGCTCTTTTTTTGGGTTTGAGGGCTGCAAAGGACATGGGAATTGAAGATATATCGGTGTTTGGTGATGCCTAATTAACTGTCCATCAAATCAAAAATATTTATCAATCTAAACACCCAAGGCTAAGGGCTTATAGGAATGAAGCATGGGACCTATTTGACAATTTCTTCTTAGCTTTCAACATTTCATTTATTCCAAGAGAAGAGAACGCCATGGCTGATTCTTTGGTTGTTTCAATAAGTAATTTCAGAGTCCCTTTGCCACCTAAACTCAGGTATGATATAGTAGTGAAATATAGGCCCCCTATACCTGATAATGTTAAGCATTGGAAAGTGTTTGAGGATGATCATGAGATCAAAAGATTCCTTGAGGCTATTGATGAGTTTTTTGCATTACATATTGATCAAGATCATGATTTTGAGAGTAATCCTCATGCTGATGTCTTTCTAAACAAAATTGTTAATCATCATATTGTTCAGTTTCCTAGCAATCATATTCCAAAGGGACTAGTTCCTCTGGAAAGACCTTTTGACAGGAATGATGTGGCAGTGAAGGGTAAAGGTTCAATGTTGGTGTAACCGAGTGCAATATTGGTACATAGAAGGATCCAAAATTTGTCAAGTTGTCAAGCAGCCTATCAAGGGAACAAAGGGATGAATATGCTGAGTTGTTAAAAGAATTTGATGATGTGTTTTCTTGGACATATGAATATCTCAGAACATACGACACAAGTATCATTGAAAATAGAATTCCCTTAAAAGAAGAGGTAAAATCTTTTAGGCGGAAACTCAGATAGATAAACCCCATGTTGTTGCCTATTATGGAAAGGGAAGCAAAGAATTTGTTGGATGCCTAGATCATTATCCCCTTGAGATATTCTGAATAGGTAGCCAACCTGGTCCCAGTGAGAAAGAAGAATGGAGAAATCAGACTTTGTGTTGATTTTCGGAACCTGGATAGAATCTCTAAGAAGGATAATTACCCCTTGCCAAAGATGGAACACATATTGCAGAGGGTGACAGGTGCATCTAGGATCTCTATGATTGATGGCTTTTCTAGCTACAATAAGATCTCTGTCCTTCCTGAAGACAGAGAGAAGACAACCTTCACTACTCCTTGGGGTACATTTACATATGCTAATATGCCCTTCGGATTGATGAACATTAGGGCGACCTTTCAGCGAGCCATGGACATAGCCTTTATTGGAGAAAAGAAGAAGTTTGTAGTCATCTACCTAGATGACATAACAATGTTCTCACACTCTGATAAGGAACATTATTATCACCTGAGAAGGGTTTTCTTGAAATGCAGAAGGTTTGGTCTCTCCCTAAATCCCATTAAGTCTTTATTTTCCATGCATGAGGGAAAATTGTTGGGGCACCTAGAATCAACTGAGGGGTTCAAGATTGATTCAAGAAGGGTAGAAGCTATCCAAACCTTGTCACTCCCTAGATCCAAGAAAGAAGTTCAGTCTTTCTTAGGGAAAATTAACTTTCTAAGAAGGTTTGTTTCTAATTTTGTTGAATTAGTAAAGCATATTATAGTCATGTTGAGGAAAGGAAATGAAATCAAATGGACTGTTGAATCTTGTAATTATTTTGATCAAATAAAGAAGGCCTTAACTAAATCACCTGTGCTCATCATTCCTGACCACTCCAAATATTTCTTGATCTTTTCCTTTGCTTCATTTGACATAGTAGCAGTTGTTTTACTACAAAAGAATGTTGAAGGGTTAGAGCAGCCTATTGCCTTTTTCAGCAGGGCATTGAGAGATGTTGAGATAAAATATGATATCATGGAAAAACAAGCCTATGCTTTGGTTAAATCCCTCAAAGCTTTCAGATTTTATGTTCTGCATTCAAGAGTAATTACATATGTCCCTTCAGCTTCTGTGAAGGAGATTCTCATTCACCCTGACATAGATGGAAGAAGGAGCAAGTAGATTGCAAAAATCCTTGAATTTGATCTTGAAATAAAGCCCACCAAATTGGTTAAAGGCGAAGGTTTAGACATGCTTCTAACTGAATCTAATTGCAAAGCTTTAGGCGTTAATTTCATCAACATTTTTTCAGAGAATCAACAAAATGAGTTTTCTGATAAAGGCTCTCAATTCAGACCTACATTGGCAGAATGTGCTTGGTACAGGGACATTATATTTTTTCTACAAAGGCTGGAGCCTCCTGATGGTATGGAAAAGAGCAAGGTAAGAGCTTTAAATATTAAATTAATTAAATATTGTCTTATTGGTCAAGTATTGTATTGGAAAGACCCTCTGGGAGTGTTGTTGAGATGTTTAGACCCACAAGAATCCCAAAGGATTATGTTTGTATTTCATGATAGTTTATGTGGGGGGCATCATTTCTGGAGAACCACATCCTACAAGATTCTCAGGGTTGGGTATTTTTGGCCTAGTCTATTCACCGAATTTTTTGCAAAGATCGGGGCTTGTGTTAAGTGTCAAAAATTCTCTAGAAAGCAGCAAATCAAGTCTTTGTCATTGAAGCTTGTGGTAGCTTCAGGAGCCTTTTAGCAGTGGGGCCTAGATTTTATTGGAGAGATTCATCATGCTTCAAGTGGTCAACACAGGTGGATTTTGACTTCCTCTGATTACTTTACCAAGTGGATAGAAGCCATCCCCACAAGGAGTGATTCCCACAAGGTAATCATTGGTTTTCTTGAGGGTATTATGGCAAGGTTTGGTTGTCCAAACATGATTTTCACTGATAATGCTGCATCTTTCAAGGCTGAACCATTAATCTAGTTCTGTGAGAAATTTGGAATCACATTGATTCACTCTACTCCTTACTACCCCCAAGGGAATGGAGTGGGAGAGTCTTCTAAGAAGATCCTTATAAATATCATCAAAATATTTTTAGAGGAAAATAAGAAAGCATGGGATTCAAAGCTAAAATTTGCTTTGTAGGCTGATAGAGTGACAACAAAGAGGTCTCTTGGTGTCTCTCCTTTTCATCTTGTGTATGGAGTCGAGGCCATATTTCCTTCTCAGCTTGCCTTGCCTGTGGAAAAATTCTTCCAATACTACCAAGGAGAACCTGATGATATGGTCATATGAATACAACAGTTGGTCGAGGTGCAACATACTAGAGAACAATTAGTGGAGAAATCACATGACCATCAACAGAGGATCAAGCAGGCCTTTGACAAGAAGGTAAGTAAAGACGATTTCCAACTAGGAGACCTAGTACTCAAATGGGATGCACCCAAACAAGACAAAGGTAAGCATGGTAAATTTGAAGCCCTGTGGATTGGACCTTTCAAAGTTTCTGAGGTGTTTTCAAATAATAATTACAGATTGCAGAATTTGGAGGATGTTGAAGATTTTGGTGGCCATGTAAACGTGCATTTTCTGAAAAGGTTCTTTGCTTGAGCCATGAGTGGATTCTTCATGCCATTGTAAATATCATTATTCTTTTTTTTTTAATAGCTGACCCCATATCCCTAAGATTAGGCACATAAACTATTAAAGTCCTTAGAGCCTCGTAGGGAGGTCTCTATCCCCCATGGAGCCCAATGTTAGCACATATTTTTGATAGAAGGGTGTTTTTCCCTTAGGAAATAACCCCTTGGTGAAAAAATGTAGAAAATGGGTGCTTGCACAACCCACCTTATGACCTTTATCCTAAGTTTGGGCATTTTTATGTTTGGGCACATTTTGCTAAGGAGCGCGCTCAGGTCTGTGGTTGAGCAATGCACACTTAGATCTACGACTGGCAGCCAATATCAGACCCCCCCCCTGACCTTCTAGCTTTAACGTGGGGCGATCCGATTTGGTGGTTTTCTGGCACGTCCCCCCCACAATGTGTCGCCTCCACAACAACTCAGACCCCCGCTGTGATTTACCACTTACCACCTACCCCCTCCTCCGAGTAAACCACCAAACTACCTCTGCTTACCACCCACGCTCTCGCTGACACCTGTCCTCCACTCACATTCCCATGCATCTGTCTCTTTCCCGCTATCACATCTCTCCCTCTCACCTACCAACATCTAGCCGCCACTCATCCTCCATGTCCCCTCCACTATGTTGTCATCTTCCCCCCTGACCTACCACTCTGCTCTACCACCGCATCCTGTCCCCTCGCCACATCATTCTTGTGACTTTACACCTCATCTCCTACTTACTGGTGTCCACACATTCCTAGTCACCGCCACCCACTTCCTTCCACCTGGCCATAATTCATTTGGTGTTCTATGCGAGTTTGTGCCAACCTCCTCGCTCACTCATCATCGTCCTACTCCACATCTTCCTGCCAGATTGCTATGCAAACATCCAACAAAGATACAGGTGGCAAGGGAGCAGAGGGAGGCCAACACATTTTCAAGGTGTTGTGTTGATGCAATGCCCATCCTGATCCTGATGAAACAGTTAATGAAAGCAGGGGTGGTGGTTGAAACATCGTCTCCCCCCATAAATGGAAAGACAGAAAAGGACCAACCGTGGAAGTAGACTTTCATCCCATATTGACCAGAGATCGCGTCTGCCAGAAGACTACATGGGCAGTCTGACCAAAGACTACATGCGCAGTCTAATAGAGAACTTGCCAACGTAAAGCCTTAAAATATTTGATTTGATTGTGCCTCTGGAAGTTGGAGGTACTTCTGAGTATAAACAGTTAGTTTTGTTATTCTTTCGGGGTGGATGGTTGAGCAAGGATCCTGTATTGTAATGTTTTGATGAAGCTCTGGTTCTCTGGTTATGTATTTTGATTTGAGACTTCTTGTTTAATATAAGTCAGCTTCTAATTCCATCTTATTCGCCTTTGATACTGAAGTATCCATGTTTGACTGATTCAAGTGGATTGTTATAATTGTATTGTGATGGATGTTTGATTACAGTCCTGTTATAACGTTCTTTAGTTTCCTGAAACTCTAAATCCAAGAGGATCTTGTTTTCTGAGTTTTTCCTCCTTAGGTTGCTTAATGACCTAATGTCTATAGCAAACCTCTACATTCTCCTCGCCAATTCTTCCTCCTATTCACCCTTACTACAACTTACTGACTGAAGTTTATCAAGACGTCAACTGCTTGTGCATGATGCTCTCGTTTTCTGAGTTAAAATGATATTATCTTGAGTCTACGCCCATTTGACCCCTTTAAATTCATTCGTAGTGACATATAACCTGATGGGTACTGGGCTTACCTTCTATGCAATATGAGGGTGACTTCTAGTGCTAATAGATGGGTTAGACTGGGTCAAAAAGTTATAGGGGATTTATACCTAAGATTAATTTTTTTGAACAAAAAGACTCCATATATATTCTTTGTTATGCACTACTCTACTTTTGGAATGATAGTTTCCTTGCTTTTGTGTGGATTGTCTCCGTCGTTTCTACAGTATCAAAACAATTATGTCAACAACCAAAACATGGAGAGATTTTCAACATGACTCTTGGACTCAAAGCAAGGCCATCTAGATCTTAGTTCAAAATAATATGTAAATCAATATGTGATTTTCATCGAATTCAATGCCTAAAATGACACAAAATCACATTTTACAACCATCCAAATGCTCCAAAAACTTAAGCAATCACACACAACTACAATTCAAGTTGACCAAAACCTAATGCATAGACATCTCCAAAAAAAAATCTTTGTACGATAGGATTAATAGGAAGGACCTGTCATTATAGATCCTCACAAGGACATAATAAAAGTATGTATAACATTGTGAGCTCGGCAAGATCCTAAAAGAGGCCATTTTGAACTTTTATTGTGATTCTAGTCTCAAGTAAGGTATTTTGAAATATCTTTAACTATGATTACAACTTGAAAATAAAATCGATACAATGGTAAAAATTTAACTGAATCTTTACATAACCAAGAAGAGTTAGAAACTTTATTAGTGGTTTTATTTAATTTTTGATTTGTTCTACATTTAACTTTTAACATCCCAAAGAAAACAATTATTATGTTATTTTTGGGAAAAACATTCCAAATAGAAAATGGATACAAAGAGAAGCATGATATGCTTTCCAATAAAACTAACAGAAGATGAGTTTGTGAGTTTAGTTATTGAAAATGTGGAAAACAAATTGTTAAATTCTACAACAAAAAGTATCTGATAGTCACCTGTAATGCTACATGTTATACGTATTAATATTATAAAACATGTCATACATATTAATAGTGTTACGTCATAATTAAAATTGGTTGATATACATTGATCATTGTCATTTTCCATCTTTCAAAACTAATGGCATCGATAGGTGTATACCAACCACTTTTAATGGTTGTGCTAGTTAACGACCAATGTGAGTGAGGAGGATTAATATATATGAATTAAAATATCAATGTAATTAATAATTACATGTCTATGATATTTTAGTATGGTTTACTATGGTTGACCACATTAGACTATGGTTTTCCATGGTTGACCATCTTTGGTTATGTGTGACCATAGTTGACTTTCGTTATCCATGGTTGATTATGTGTGACTATGTTTAACTATGATCAACTTTGGTAAACCATACTCTATTGTGGTTGATCATGGTTTACTATGGTTGACTATGTTAAACTATTATTGGCCATGGTTGAACTTGGTTGACCATGTTTTACTATGGTTGACCATGGGTGATGATGTTGACTATGGATAACTTATGTTGACATTTGGTCGATTATGGATGACATGGTTGACCATGTTTTACTATGGTTATCTTTGGTTGGCCATGGTTGTCTATGTTTGAACATAGTGGATCATAATTGACCATGGTTAACTTTGGTTTACTATGGCTCACTATTCTTGACTTATAGTTGACTTTGTTTTATGATTGATTTACTATGGTTGAATTATAGCTTACTTTGGTTTACCTTGGTTTACTATGGTTGACTTATGGTTGACTTTGGTTTATGTTTGATTTATTATGGTTAACATTGGTTGACTTTATTTTACCATGGGTTTTCTATGGTTGACTTTCATTTACTATGGTTGACGATGTTTGAATATGGTTGAACATGGTTGACTATGATTCACTTTTGGTTAACCATGGCTAGACATGGTTAACTGTGTTTGACCATGTTGAATATGTTTAAGCATGTTTTACTATGGCAATGTCACATTGCGATGTTCATCATGGTTGACTTTTGTCGAATTGCAATGTTCTACAATGGTTGTGACATTCATCAAGGGTTATGTCACATTGTGACATTCCTTAGGAGTTATGTTGGATTCTATTATTCCCCAATGATTAAGTTGCATTGCAACATTCATATTCATTATGTTATATTTAATATTTTCATTCCTCAATAGTTGCATCACTTTGTGATGTTCATTAAGGGTTATGTCACTTTTCGACATTCCTTAAGGGTTATGTTTCAATGTGATGTTTCTCAATGGTCAAGATGGATCATGATATTCAACTTGGTCGGCTTATATGGTATTTATATGTTTCTAAATGGTTATGTCACATTACAACATTCATCGAGGGATATATCACATTTGTGACGTTCCTCAATGGTTGTGTCACGTTGCGACGTTCATCTTGGTGGACTTATGTTGAATTGTAGTGTTTTTTAAGCATTATTTTGCATTGCAATGTTATTGCAAGGATATGTTGGATTGTGATGTTATCTATGTTAACCATGGTTGTATTTGGTTGGCCATGATTGATTCTAGTTTATTATGGTTGAATTTCCTCACATTACAACATTTGTCAAGGGTGATGTTAGATTGCGATGTTCATCAAGGGTTATGTTGGATTGCGATGGTCATCAAGGGTTATGTTGGATTGCGATGTTCATTAAGGGTTATTTTGGATTGTTATATTCATCAAGGAATTATGGTTGACTTACATCACATTGTGATGTTTGTTAAGGGTTATGTCACATTGTGATGTTCATTATGGGTTATGTTAGATTATGGCGTTCCCTAATGATTATGTCACATTGTGACATTCATATTTGTTTTTTAATGTCAAATTGTTATGTTGTTCTATGGTTACATCACATTGAGACATTCATTAAGGGTTATGTCACCTTGTGACATTCCTTAAGGGTTATGTTTCAATGAGATATTCTTAAATGATCATGATGCATTGTGATATTCATCTTGGTCAGCTTATAAGGGAATGTTTTTCTCCTCAATGGTTGTGTCCCATTCTGATATTCATGAAGGGTTGGGTTAATTTGTAGGGTGTATATCAACAAAACCATGGGTGACTTTGGTTGACCATGATTAGGGATGATTGACTATGGTTGACCATGGGTGCCCATATTACTATGGTTGACCAGGGTTGACTATGGTTGATTATAGTTATGTTACATTGTGACATTTATGTCAGTTGACTTTAGGAAAATTTTAAATGATCCATACTTATCTTAAAGTATAGAAAACTTGGAAAATCTTACCAATCATAAAATGTTTGGTGAGAATTTTGTAAAAATATTAAAATTTCTAAGGGTTTTATATTGTTTCTAGAATATTTTGGTAATTGTTAGAGTAAAATACTTTAATATATAAATTGGGTAAATAAAATGGAAAACGATGAATCATTTTTTGGAAAAAAACATGAAAAATTAGCTCATAAGGTGAAATTTAGCCACTAAAGTTTTCCCTGGTTGACTTATGTTGGATTATTGTGTTTCTCAATGATATTGTCACATTGCGACCTCCATCAAGGGTTTTGTCACACTAATACATTCCAAAAGGGTTATGTTAGATTGTGACATTCCCAATGGTTATGTTGCATTGTGATGTTCATATTTTTTCATTATTGTTAAATTGTACATTCCTCAATGGTTATGTCATATTGTGATGTTCATCAATGGTTATATCATTTTCTGATGCTCCTCCATGTTTATGTTTCATTGTGATGTTCCTGAAAAGTATGATGCATTGTTATATTCATCTTAATCAACCTATGTGGAATTGCTATGTTCCTTAATGGTTATGTCACATTGCAACATTCATCATCGGTTATGTCAAATTTATAATGTTGTTTGATTATTATAAAATATTATATTTGAAAAATAAAGATAATATATTTACATGATTTTTACACAAGATATATGTAAGTATAATTTGTAATTTAGAAAAAATGTTGCTAAATTCTATAATAAAGAGAAAAGAAAAATGTGTTCATTAACTAATTTTTTTTTTTTTATGAATATAAAAAATCACATGCTTTGTCAAAAGAAACAATCAAATCTAATATCAAATTTAAGTTCAAGTGTAGTACTTTAACATGGTTTAAAAAATATACAATTGATATATTTTTAAATAAATAAAAAAAATTATTACTAAGTCATCATATGACACTAGTTAACAATGGTCTTCTTAATTCATATTTTGATATCACATTTTCATATATAGCAATTTAGAATGAATATGTTAAGTTCTATAATAGAAAAACATGTGTTCATAAACCCATATGTTTTTTCATGAATATAAAAAATATTGTGCTTTGACAAAAAGATACATTCAAATACAATATTAGGTCATATTGGAACATTAAGAGGAGGTTAATATAACACACACTGTGTGTTATATTATATAGTACACCGTGTGTGTTATATTTCATGAATATAAAAAATCATTGTGCTTTGACAAAAAGATACATTCAAATACAATATTAGGTCATATTGGAACATTAAGAGGAGGTTAATATAACACACACTGTGTGTTATATTATATAATACACAGCGTGTTATATAATATAATACACAGTGTGTTATATTATATAGTACACAGTGTGTGTTATATTTCATGAATATAAAAAATCATTGTGCTTTGACAAAAAGATACATTCAAATACAATATTAGGTCATATTGGAACATTAAGAGGAGGTTAATATAACACACACTGTGTGTTATATTATATAATACACAGTGTGTTATATAATATAACACACAGTGCAATAAAAATGGAAAAGAGGTTGAATACAATAAAAAAAAAAATGGAAAATGTTTCTCTTCTAGATTAATAAAAAAGTCAAAATTTTCACAACTTTGTAATTCAATATATTGAAAAAAGTCTTAATATTCTAATAATTAGGAAATATACAATATGTATTGAATGATGATGACGTGTATAACATTAATTGTGTTATATAAAAGGTGATATTCTATTTTTATATTTAACAAATTTATCTTAAATATATTTTTTAATCAAATTTAACAAATTTATTAAAAAACCATTTTTCAAAGTTAATAAAACATCTTTTCAAAATTCAGAAAATTAATCTTAAACAAAATATTTATTCAACTTTAATAAATTGATAAAAAAAAAAATCTTGTATTTATATGTTATGTCCATGACACACACAAGACCAATTTACATTAACACTAAGCATTTCCCAAATATGTTGAAGTTGCAATAGTGATGCTTTCATCTCAAACAAAAAATAAAGTGTATTGTCAAAGAGGTGACATTCTTCGCCAGTTGTGTTAGATATCATATTATGTATAAGAGTAAATAATCCTTCCTACTTGGAGATATTGTATGAAACCCAAATAAATTTTGAAACATGTATGTTGTACATAACCCTGGTTGAAAAAAACAAAAAAAATATTAGATGTAGTATGTGTAATCAATACAACATAAATAAAAACGTTATATAATAATACAAATTAAGGAGGTCAAGAGGATTTCTTTGATTGTTTCTATTGAAAGATTGAACTTGAGGGGACAAAAGATATGATATATGTTGGTGTTCAATGATTTCCTTAACGAATTTAAGATAATCTATTGTCATGGAGAGTTGGGGTTTTGGCTTTTTTTCAAATCATTACTTAACAATGTTGAATTTTTTTATTATTATGAAATATATTTTTATTATTATAAATGTAAATGAATTTGAAATTAGTACATTAAAAGGTAAGTTAAAGAGTTAAGATTTTGATAGTAAAACTTGAGTAAAGAAAGGTTTATACTAATTATAGGAAAACTTATCTATTTTATGTGAATTGAATCAATGAACTCAGGAGGTGGAAAGTGGTTAGCATGATTGGAATGTGGATAACGCTATCTATCCTAGACACCCAATCATACATGTTACCTAAGAGATGGCACACTTCTAAGAGAAAACATGTTCCTCAAGGTACTATGAGGTAAGTAGTATAACCATTTAGCGTTGTGAAATGGAAAAAAACAATCATTAGGTGTTTACCACTTTATGATGAGATAATAAGTTATACCATCAAGTCCAAAAAGACATCGATACATGGAATGTCATATGAAACAAAATGAGAACCATATTATTGTGCATCTATCATCTAAGGAGTGGGGATGAAAGTGAGCTACACCATAGTTGAGCTAGTACTATCAAGAATATGATGGAGATCAATGAAGAAGTATGTTTGGATATGGAAAAAATGAGCATGACACCTGATGCAATCAATAACATGACACCCTAGATAGGGTATCCAAAAGTCTCACTCCTGAAGGGGGGTAATAGACACGCTGCTCATCATGGACAAATAAAGTTGAAATAATAGTAGAACAGGTTAAAGAAAATAAAGTTTAAGAAATATAATTTGTTAATATTGTATTTCAAGTAACAAAAATGATGGTTATAAATGAGGAAGTGGATAAAAAAAGAATAACATTAGAGCAGGGGATAAAAGATAAAAATTAAACCAAAGAATCAAAAAGAAAGAATTTAAATAATAACAAATAAA
>ML802682.1:7970-50657 GCA_009831015.1 Picea engelmannii | reverse complement strand
ATGAAAAGCACTTTCTCTTAGATTGTCCAGCCTATACCCATATTAGATCTCATTTTCAAAATATTTGTCACACTACCAACCTTCCTAACCTCTTAACTCAACAAAAGTATGGTGATGTTGGAAAGCTTCTCTTAATGCTTTTCAAGCACAGAAACAAAATTCTAAAGAATCACAAGTAATAACTTACCCTCTTAAAATCTGATAAACCAATTCGATCTTAGTGAACGTTAAATCATCATCATAATATATATAAATTCTTCACATATATAAAACATAAAATGATAATATCATACATATCACAATTATATCTTTAAAAAATCTTTAACCATCACTCTCTCTATATTACATATTCTAATTTTGTCTTTAAAAAAATCTTTAACCATCCCAACTTAATTGTAATATGAATTTTTGTAAATCTTTATATATACACATCAACTTCACCTCTTTTTTTTTTGAGATTTAAATATATTTTTATTAATTTTTTTGTTTGTATTTATTAATGTTATCATCTTCAACTTTATATTAATATATTTATTCAAATTTTAATATATTTAATGGTTTAAATCAATTAAAATGTCGCAAGAATATTATGACACTATGACACTCTCCATATATAACACTACCCCACACACACACATATATATATATATGGGGAGTGTCATATATATTCTCGCGACATTTTATATATTGTATATTGGAACATTGACTATAATACTATCTCCAACTCTTATGACGATGGCATTCACATTGGTTGGAAATCATATTCCATGATTAGTTACATGGAAATCATTTAAGAAATCAACAAGAAGAGTTTAATAATTTAAGAAGTCAGTTATATTTTAAAAAATATGACATATTCATCTTTGTTAAAATTTATGTAGAAATTATCTTAAATAAAAACAAATTAAATAAAATAAGAAAGTTTAAAATGAATTATATATTATTTTTAAAATTTAAAAATAAAATATAAACAAACAATATAATAAAATTAATAAAAATCAAAATCAAAATATAAATTAAAAAAAAAAAAAAAAAACTTCTAAATCTAGGCTTTTAGTATAATATCCTAAATATTTTAAATAAACATTATATATAATACAATTAAATATGTAGGATAAATATTTATAGACGGTTTCACATGTAGTGGGCCACATAACACCAACATGATGAGCCCAAGCAAGTTAAGCTATTTAGCCAACATTATATTTCTCATATAAATGTATTGTACTACCTTTAGTGGGAATACACTTACCCACTCGCGGAGTTATTTATTAATTAACTAAATTGACCCACTTCTAATTGTATTTGTGAGAATATGACGAACAAAAAATCCTTCAATTTGATCAATCTATTGTCCAAAATCATGTTTGGATGAGAGTTTTGAATTAATGAAATTGTACTCTTGGGATTATTTTAATGATTGGATTTAATCCAAATTTGTACCTTAAATGATGCCAAAAATGAAATGCAAAAATGAAATGCAATACTTAGCATACATTTTTAATAAAAGATTTAATTAATATTTTTTTTTATTTTTTTAATAGAAGATTTATAAAGTTGGTAATAAAGTTAAAAATTTAAAACCATTTCATAAAAATATATAAATCAAAATTTATGATTATATATTTTCTTTATATTTACTAATTTAAACTTCTTTAAATAAATTTAATATATTATAATAGTTGAATAATATAAACTAATAAAATCTTTGAAAAAATTAAATAAAATAATTGTGATTTTATTCAACTATTATATTATAGTTTATCATGTAATTTTTAATAATAAAAATTAATAAAACAACACTATTATTACATCATAATTATTATTAGTGAATAATTAGATCATAATGTTATTATTACAATATATGAAAAAGACATAATTATTCAAATCACAATTATTTCCCCCATCATATTTATATATTTTTTTTTGTAAACATGTATAATCAACATATTGTATCTTGCTTGACAACAAACAATTCACCTTGAAGAATAATTAAACATTATGTAGCATTAATGGTTATAATTTTTTGCATTCAGAACCCAAATTAAACAATTTCATAAAACTAAAGTTAAACATTATATGGAAACTCTAAATTCTAATGAGTGATACATCTCAAACTTAATTTAAAAACAGAGAAATCATTAGCCTACTCATAATACATTTTATAAAACAAACAAAAGCATCAACATGATATGAAAAAACATAATATACATCTGTGTTATACTATTTAAAGTGCATCAATGTGTTTTTACATAAAATCGCATAGACAAACAATTTAATTGAAAAAGTATGTATGCAAACCTTTGTAATTAAATTTTTGCAGAGGTAGTGCTTTGTGGAGGAAATCACTCTTTGGTGACTCATAATTTAGTGCACATACTTGATCCTCTATTTCTCCCTCAATGATCTGGCTCGCATCTCCTCCTCCATGGGCCGCTCGACTTTCTCCAAGATATCGTCCTTGTCAATCTTGTATAAGCCATAATAACTAACATCAATTTGTTTGTAAATATCATACCTAGACCTCATCTTCTTCACCTCGGGAGACTTATCAAATATCTCTTTGACATCGCAAAGGAACTTCACAGCCCCAAATTCTCTGTAACTGAGGCCCTTTCCAGTGGCACCAGGCACATCAACTTCATTCCTTTCCAAGTTCGTCATCTTGGCCCCTACTTTGGCATAATTATGACCACCAAGTTCTATGATCGGAGCTTCCCAGTGCCCCTTTTTCCTTATCAGCAAGAAAGGAACCCTAGTGGATGTCTTAATTATAATACTATATCAACCTCAAGAATGATCTAAGGCCCATATTGTATATTTAATAGAGGTTAAGAAGCACATTTGAAAAACAAATTGATGATCCATAAGCTTCATGATCTTGCCTTATTGTTGAATATCAAGAATTTCCTTGGCCTTGACCTGCTCCTCCATAAGATCCTCACTCATATATTTACTAATAAACTCATATTTCTTCTTCTCCACAACTATGCACTTGATCTCTTTCTCATCTGGAAGGGTCACATGGGAAACAAAGTTTCACTTTCTCTATTGTTGGTTTCCTTTGTCTCGTTCTCCCATTTCTTCTGCCACATCCTCCTCTTCATCGAACGAGATTGGCTTAACATTAGGCACCTCTATGCTATTTACCATCAACTTGGCCTCCCTCTTGATAGACTCAATCCTCTACCATTCCCTCGATGCTCTAGACCACATCTCCTCGTTTGCAGGTTGCTTGAATTTCTCCAAGATATTGTCCTTGTCATCCCTATAGCCATAATAATTGGTGTCCATTCAATTTTAAATATAATACTGAGACCTCCTCTTCTTCGCCTTGAGGGGCTTATCGAATAAGTATTTGATGTCGGGGAGGAATTTCCCAACCTCACTTGTATAATTTATTTTTGGAAGATGACATGTTACAATCTTCTGTAGTATTCCAGATATAAAATAGTATGCAGAACATAAATAATTAGCTAGAAATGGTAGAGAAACAATGATATAACCAGAATAATACCACAATAATACCATAATAATACCAGAATAACACCAAAAAGAGCACTTTGATTAATGAGAGAAATGTTCACTTGCCTCTTCGAGGGGGAAACCTCCAACAGAGCAGATCTCTATTACAATAATATCCAAGACAAGATTTCTCATACCCTCTACTTCTATTTATACTAAATCTATCTATCCAAAAGAACAATCTAGAGGAAGATCCTTCTAGAAGTGGAAGCTTATATTAGGTCTTCTTACATTTTACTTATTCTTCCTTATTGCTAGGCCTTATTAATATTGGCCTTTATTACATGGAATTATATTATTCTACCTACATGAGGGGTTAAGGAGGTTAGGTCCCTAACATGCCCTCCCCCTTGAAGAAAATCCTTGTCCTCAAGGCTTCGGATGAGGGGATTGTTGTAGAATGGTGGTCGGCTCCCACGTGGCATCTTTTGGAGGTGTGTCTTTCCATTGAACTAACACTTCCTAGATGGTGTAATGAAGGAGGTGACGCTCTTGCTGTGCCAAGAATGCTTGTGGCTGCAACCATATGGAACCTTCTTCATCCAACTTAGGAACACTAGTTTGAATTTGGCACTTATTTCCAATCACCTTCTTTAAGAAGGAAACATGAAAAACAAGATGGAGCTCTGATTGACTGGGTAGAGATAAATGACAGGCCACAAATCCCACATGCTTGAGCACTTGATAAGGACCATAAAATTTGGGCGCAAGTTTTTGACAGTGGCAAGATTTGAGGGAAGTTTGCTTATAAGGTTGTAGTTGAAGAAATACCTGGTCCCCTTCAACAAAATGGCATTAGGAACAACCTTGATCTTCTTGTTGCTTCATGCAATTCTGAGCCATGACTAAATTGTCTTTGAGGGCATGAAGAAATCCTCCTGTACTGTAATATTTGTGTCAACCTCCTGAACTTTCGTGACCCCTTACATATAGGAGAGAAGTGATGGGGGATTTTGGTCGTAGACTGCTCCAAAATGATTCATGTGAGTAGTTGTATGGTAATATGTGTTGTACCACCATTCAACTAGGGGTAACCATTGAGCCCACTGATTTTTCTGCTCAGATGAAAAACACCTCAAATATGTTTCCAAATACTTGTTGACAACTTCCGTCTATCCATCTATCTGGGGATGATAGGCAGTGCTGAGATGTAATTGGGTTTCATGTATCTTGAAAAATGCTTGCCAAAAATTGCTAGTGAAAGTGGGGTCTCTATCAAAGACAATAGAATTAGGCATGCCATGAATCTTGAAGATATTATCCATGAAGAGTTGAGCCACTGTGGAGGATGTGAATGGGTGTTGAAGACCACAAAAATGAGCATATTTGGAGAGACGATTGACGACCACCATGATGGCTGCCTTATTTCCTGATTTAGGTAAGCCTACAATGAATTCCATAGAAATATCTCGCCAAATAGCAAGGGGAATCGGAAGTGGTTGGAATGTACCTGGAGCTTTGATCATTTCTCCCTTGATGCGTTGACAGACCTCACATTTAGCCACAAAGGTGTAGATGTCATGTTTCATACCCTCCCAAAAAAAAGAACATTTGACCCTTTCATAGGTTTTGGTAAATCCGGAATGCCATATTGTGGGTGAGGAATGAAGTTCAGAAAGCACTGTGGATTTAAGTTGGGATTTCTTACATAAATAAAAAAGGCCTTTGTAGCAAAGCTCTTCATTATGAAAAGATTACCCTAGATAAACTGAAGAATTATGTTGCAATTGGTGGAGCAGGATATAAATTTTGGGGTCTTGCAACCATTCTTGATGAATAGATTGGAGCCAATCTGGTACAATGAAGGAGAGGGACAAAAGGCACCCATCTTCTTCATATTTCTAGGAAAGAGCATCAACCACTACATTTTCCTTTCCCTTCTTGTAAATGATCTCATAATCATATCCAAATAGCTTGGTCACCCATTTTTGCTACACCAGGGATGAAATTCATTGTTCCAGGAAATACTTGAGACTTTGATGATGAGTTTTGATTTGTAATCATTGACCCAATAAGTAAGGGTGTCAAAGATCCACAACATGCAGAATAGCTAACATTTCCTTTTCATAAATGGATTGGCCCAAATGTCGCTCTGAAAGTTGTTTGCTAGTGAAGGCCAAGGGCCTACCATCTTGCATGAGGATGACTCCAATTTCTTTCCTGAAAGAATCACATTCCAATACGAATGTATTTGTGAAGTCAGGGAGTGGTAAGACAGGGGTCGAGCACTTAGCATATTTTAAGGCTTGGAAGGCATGATCCGTAGCTGAAGTCCAAGTGAAATCAATCTTTTTAAGGTGGGAAGTGAGAGGAGATGCAATCTTTCCATAATTCTGAACAAAATTTCTATAATAGCTCGTTAAACCCAGAGAACCATGCAAGCTCTTAAGAGTTTTAGGGTGAGGCCAATATTGCATAGCTTCAATTTTCTTATGATCCACTCGGACACCATCCTTGCCAACAATATGACCTAGGTATTCCACTTCTGAGGCATCAAAGGCACATTTAGATTGTTTGAGGAAAATTTTGTGCATAGAGAGGAGATGGAGAACTTTATTCACGTGGGAGAGATGAGATGACCAAGTTTTAACGTAGATGAGAATATCATCAAAGAAAACTAAGACAAAAGGATGGAGAAAAGGACGAAGGACATGATTCATAAGACTTTGGAAAGTGGAAGGAGCATTACACAATCCAAAGGGAATTACCAAGAATTTATAATGATCCTCATGAGTGTGAAATGTCCTCTTGGGAATGTATTTGTCTTTCATGTGGATCTGGTGGTGGTAGCCAAAACGTAGATCCAATTTGGTGAAGTACTGAGCACCACTCAATTCATCTAAGAGGCCATCAATGACAGGAACGAGGAATTTGTCTTTGATTGTGAGTTTGTTGAGGGATCGGAAATCAGGACACATGCACCAAGTACCTTATTTCTTGAGTACGATGACCATAGGGGAAGAATAGGGACTAGAACTGGGACAGATAACATCGGCTTCGAGTAATTCATGATTTTTTTTCTCAATTTCATTCTTCTGGGAAAAGGGATGATGATAAGGCTGAACATTGGGAGGAAGATTGCCCGGGATGAGAGGGATGGAATGATCATGGACACCATGGGAAGGGGGAAGTTATTTGGGGGTGGTAAGAACAACTTGGTGGTGGTAGAGGATAGATTGGAGGTCGAGATGCACAGAAGGTGTCTCAACAACATGAATGGAGTGGATTTGGGCGATAATTCTTGAATGAACTTTTTTGAGGAGATTTTCCATGCGATGGGAACTAATGATCTCAGGGGAGCCTATTGTGATTCCTTAGAAATTATATTTTTGTCCCTCTTGTTGGAATTTCATGTTTAATTCCTTAAAATCCATGAGAATGGGTCTGAGATTACGTAACAATTCGGCACCAAGAACAATGTGACAACCACCCATGTCTATAGAAAACATATGGGATTTCAGGTGATACTGACCAATTTGGAGTCACACATTTTCACATCATCCCCAACATTTCATGGAACCACCATTGACAATCATGATTTGAAAATTATTGACTACACGGATGTAACAATTGAATTCTTGGAGAATGCGACAATGAATAAAGTTATGGGTGCTACCACTGTCCACAAGGATGACGACTTTCCTATTTTTTATTTAACCAATTAATTTAAGAGTCTGGGGAGCAGAGAAGTCAGTGAGGGAATTGAGTGAAATCACTAGTTCAACTTCGGGTGGGTTAGAGAGTGGGGTGAGGTCAGATGGCAGTGGTAAATCCTCCATAGGCATAACAACAACATCTTCTTCAGAAATATCCTCAGTCACAACCATAAAAAGATTTTTTTTCTTACAGTTGTGCCTGGGAAAATTTTTGTCATCACAATTATGAAAAAGACCCTTGAATTGGCGTTCATCCATTTCATCCCTGGTTAATTTCTGGATCTTGAGGAGAATTGCAGAAGGGGAAAAATGGGTGGGTTTATGGTGAGGAGGAAAGGGGGGTTTGTGGGTCTTGGAGGACACAATCTGTTGGTATTATTTGGCTCGTTGAGTAGCTTCCAACCAATTATGGGGGAGTGCCATGAGAACATGGGCACGGATTTCATCTTTGAGGCCACTGATAAAGAATTCCCTAAAGAAAGCATCTGACATGCCCTCCATTCGGAAAGGCAGGTGCTCAAATGAGGAAACTAAGTCTTCCATTGTCCCAGACTGCTTTAACTTGGTCAAACGGCCTAAATGGTGGGTTTCAGAGTCAAAGAAGTCATAAAGTTTGACCACAAACTATGTCCAAGCAAGATACCCTTGGCTTGCCTTTTTTCACCATTGCCACCATTGCCATCATTCTGGATCCAGATGTAGGACACCATAACGAAGCTTGGATAACTCATCAGTAATGACATGCAAAGAGAAGTAATGTTCCATTTGGGTGACCTAGTATATAGGATCTGATCCATCAAATTTGTTCATCTCAATTCTAGGAGGGCAGAGGTCTTGGGAAAAGTGGGTAGTATGAGGGCCTTGGTAATGGGAAGAGTCATGGTCATCCTGATAAAATGGTTGTGCAGAAGAG
This sequence comes from Picea engelmannii, assembly GCA_009831015.1. Classification (NCBI taxonomy): domain Eukaryota; kingdom Viridiplantae; phylum Streptophyta; class Pinopsida; order Pinales; family Pinaceae; genus Picea; species Picea engelmannii. The sequence goes on along the minus strand of ML802682.1, from coordinate 42,563 downwards.
GAAGGGTTCTGGGAATGGCCTAGGAAGTGTTCTTTGAGGTCTTTGAGGTAGGAACATTGTTCCTTGAGGTATTTGATGTAGGAACATTGTTCCTTGAGGTCTTTGATGTGGGAGCATTCGTCCTTGAGGAGATCAATAGTTTAATTGATGGAGCTAATGTTGGAAGTGAGTTTCTTGATGGGGTATTTGTTCTGATGGTTGTTAGAAATCAAGGAATTGAGGTCTTGGGCTCGGGTGGTAGTCATTTGGACAAAGGAGCGGTAAAATGGTATAAGAGAAATAAAAGGGGCCTGGAGGGGTGGGTGGGACCATGAAGAAAAAAGGGTGTCATATGATAGGTACCATTGCGATCAGAGTGAAAAGGGTGATCCAAAGTAATAGGATCCAAATAATGGTGTCGGAGATGGGTCAGGTCCACAAAAACAAATTTGGGTTAAAATGATAAGTATCACTGTAACTGGAGAAAAGAGAGGAACCTAGTGGGATAGGTCCCAAATAAGTGTGATGGCGGGACCACTAAACTCTTTTTTTTCCTTGCGGATTTATACTTCGGCTTGAAGAATATTGTAGTGACGAAATGCCCAAATTATTAACAGGAATAAATGTGTAGTAATTTTGCAACCCGAATGCAAAAGACACAATTTCACGACAATAGATCTTGTCTGTTTTGTTTTTGTTTTCGTCCCAAGGGTTAGGGTATTCAAGGGTTCTACAGAAAGGGTTTTTCCATGTGCTATAGCTCTCTGATATATGTGTGGGGTCCAACAGTAGTACTCGACCGAATATCTCATGGCACCAACTAAGGAGGTTAGATTGTGCCCTTAGTCGTACTACCCGACTACCCATGTACTAGAGAGTATCTTCCTAAGTGTTGTTCCCAGTGGCACTATATCATTCAGGCAACCAATCAGTTTATCTATGGAGGGATTTAGGAGATCTCGGTCGATATGTATACATGTTTTGTCTGATGTGCTACCACTCGAAGGGGTACCAACAGGGGTTACAAGGGTGGCCAATAGATGTGTGTTTAAGTACCACTTGTATATCCTGCGTGTATGAATCCGCGACCGGAATTTTATGCGCGTAACGACAAATCTATGTAGCTTTAAGACATCATAATACGTCTCTACCCTGGAAAAAAAAATAACCCACAATTTTCTACCGAGGAAGGTGCTCCGATACCACTTGTAGTATTCCACATATAAAATAGTATGCGAAACATAAATAATTAGCTATAAATGGCAAAGAAACAATGATATAACAAGAAAAATACCACAATAATACCACAATAATACCAAAATAACACCAGAAAGAGCACTTTGATTACTGAGAGCAATGTTCACTTGCCTCTTTGAGGGGGAAACCTCTAGCAGAGAAGCGCTCTATTACAATAATATCCAAGCCAAGATTTCTCATACCCTCTACTTCTATTTATACTAAATCTATCTATCCAAAATAACAATCTAGAGGAATATCCTTCTAAAAGCGGAAGCTTCTATTAGGTCTTCTTACATTTGACTTATTCTTCCTTATTTCTAGGCCTTATTAATATTGGCCTTTATTACATGGAATTATATTATTCTACCTACGTGAGGGGTTAGGGAGGTTAGGTCCCTAACATCTTGCAAAAACCAATTGTACAAGTGGGGCTGTGAAATTCCTCCCCGACGTCAAAGATCTATTTGATAATTCGCCTTAGGAGAAAAAGAGTAGGTCTAGGAATGGGGTTTACAATTGAATTTATGCCAATTATTATGTCTACATGGATGATGAGGACAACATCTTGGAGAATGTTGAGCACCCCACAAAGAAGGAGATGCATGCCAGAGCACTAAGGGAGTGGTAGAGGATCGAGTCTATCAAGAGGGAGGTCATGTTAACAATCAAGAACGGTGAGTTTTTTGTTGTTAATTTGGTCATGTTCGAGAAATACGAGGATGTGGAAGAATAAATGGGAGAGAAGAACAAGGGAAACCAGCAACACACACACACACACACAGAGAGAGAGAGAGAGAGAGAGAGATTATTTCCCATGTGCCCCTTACAGATGAGTAAGAAATCGAGCACATGGTTGTGGATAAGAATAAACATAAGCTTCATAGTAAATACACAGGTGAGGATCTCATGGAGGAATAGGTCGAGGCCAAGGTAATTCTTAATATTCAACGATAATCCATGCTAGCAAAGCATATGGATCATCATTTTTTTCCAAATGTGCTTCTTAACTTCTATTAAATAGACAATGTGGACCTTAGGCCATTCTTGAGGTAGATAAAGTATTATAATTAAGACATCCACCATGGTTTCTTTCTTCCTAATCAAGCCAAAGGGGAACTTAGAAGCTCTGATTATAGAGATTGGTTTTCTAATTATGCCAAAGTAGGGGCCAAGATGACAGACTTGGAAGGGAACAAAGTTGATGTTCTTGGTGCCACCAACAAGGGCCCCAGTTATAGATACTTTGGGATTGTGAAATTCCTCTCAGGCCTCAAAGAGTTATTCAATAATCCCCCGAAGGAGAAGAACAAGAGGTGTATGTATGATATTTACCAATGATTTGATGCCATTTATTTTGTCTTATAAAAGAATTACGAGGATGGTATCTTGGAGAAATTCAAGCGGCTATGGAGGAGGAGAAGCGATCCAGAGAACTGAGGGAGTGGCCGAGGATTGATTATGTGCACTAAATTATGAGAGGCACTAAAGAGTGACCTTCATTTTTTCCTCTACAAAGAAAAACCTCCACAAAATTTAATTGTGGAGGTTTGCATAAGTAGTTTATGAATTATTTTGTTTCCTTTGGTTGTTTTTGTTGTTGCTCTTGTGCTCATCGTCGTCTTTGTTTCACATAAAATTATTTTTAAGCACACATGCACACATACACACATAAAACAAATCAAAATTATATAACACACACATATATAACTATTTGTGTATTTATCAAAAATTGAAATTAATTTATGTTTGCTAAGAATCCTGAGAGTTTCCATCATTGATATTGCATGATTAGAGAACAAGAGCCCTAGAAAGAGGTGGACAGCCCAAGGGACTGCGTGGAAATGAATGGGATTCACTTTCTTTGGGTGGTGTGGACTGAGGGGAAAGAGAGAGCTAGTAAATTGGATTTTCTATGTGTCAGAAACCTTTGAGAGCTTAAATCTTGAATGGTTGGGAAGCTGAGTGATGGAATGAAACTTGTCCTTGTGGATTCATAGCCTTGTCTAGGGGGTGACCTGTTGTTGAGACTTGGAACAACAATGTCGAAGGTTGGGTGGAACGTCCTTGTTTTGGAGCCAGTTGGTGATTGGTTTTGATAAAGATATGTGATATTTTTCATGGTTATCTCTACTTGCATATTTATTTACGCTATATATTATTATTATTATCTCTTATCAAATATGATGTTTATACCATGTCTTCTTGTTGGTTATTGTTTTGCATGACATGATAATATTACAGTTCACAGTTAGCAAGAATATTGATGAATGCATGTGCTGATATTGTATTTCTTTCTTGTTGCATTATTAATTAATTGGTATCAGAATTTTTTATTAGCCCAAGAGGGAGAATTTTAGAGGTGCCTAGGCAATGAATCCAGATCAGATCAAAGCATTAAGCAAATCATTTTGGGTTTGTCGATCTGGGTGCATCACAACAACAAAAGAGAAGATAACTCTAAATCTAAATAAGTAGGAGTAAAGCATAGTTAGCAACAAGGGGTAGACCAAAGAAATAATAAGCTTCCCACAAAGTAAACATGAGGTAATAGTGTACTTCTTCATTTCCAGTAATAGAGATGTCAACACGAGAGGCATGTGGAATAATGTCCTTGGGTGAGTGGCATAGGCTATTGTAGTCCTATTAGGTAACCCTTGGTGGAATCAAAACTCTCCAACTAGTGGTTGAGAAAGATGTCAAAGAAAAAGAAGAGACATTCCTAGCATCCATTACTCATAAATCAGAGAAACTAACAACTGCTTGATTAGAACACTTGTAAGGTGGATATGAATTTCTATGTCCGTGCACTATGATTTATAATTTTAAAGGATAGAGGTTTTTCCCGTTTGCTAACAAATATCAAAATATTTCAGGCTACACATCACAATGTTTAGTGCAACTGCTTCCTACTAGCATCAAAAAAAAAAAAACATGTGCATGAACTATGACTGATTCAAATGAGGCCTTGACATTGTTGGAAAATTGCTACTAGCTAATCCATAGACCAAACCTGTAGAAGAGAAGAAGCATCTCTGATATCAAGTTTATATTGTATTAAGATGTCTGAGAATGTGTTTTATGACATCTTGCAAATTTCAAATGGAAATACAACTTTCCACTTTGTTGTCTATGCATTGCAACTTCAATTGCAACTACTTTCCACTTTTGACTAGATCAAATCTGCACATTCTATGCACACAGTTTTACAAAATATAATTTAATGTATCTTCGCATATTTTAGATTTTTGTACATGCATGTATTACTATTATTGTGTACCACAAGAGAGGAGGGTTGTGAATTATATGGTTTAATTTGTGTATCCTGGATGAAGTGCTTGTTGCTTGGCAGTGTATTGTTGATTTCATCCTTGAGCCCAATAGGCAAGTTCCAACTCCAACAGGAAACCCTGAAATCAATCCTAGTATTGGATCAGATTTTCAAGGATGAAATGGGATGTGGATAGGACATGCTCACCATTGTAAGAACTATATACAATGACTGAGCTATGCCATGTTTGTATGCATTTTTTTTTCTTGTAGGATGCAACAAGATGACTAGACAAAAACTTTTTTACTATGACATCAACAAGGCAATTAACAAGGCAATTGTTTGTTTTCTTTAGGCTATCCATACATCTTCATCGTTGTTATGTAATTGGTTACAAGTTACAACTTATAAGCCTTGTTCATGAAGATGAAGAATATTATTCTTTAATTGGGTTCATGTTTGCAAAGAGGAAGGATTTTTCCTACCCCTCATACATGAAAGAATCTTTCTACTAAATTCAAATTTCATTATTGGGATCTTTAACAATACCCTCGATTTTATGTAAGGCTATTCATATTTTTTTTTGGCTGAATTGGAAATCTTAATTATGATTTTCAAACAAATGGGTACAAATATTTTGTGTATGTTTATTTCTAGTTTGTATCTCTCTTCAATTATTATATATGCAAAAACTGCATGGGAAAAAAAAGTCTTGCCATCAAAGACAACTTTTGAAGATTTTATATTACGGGATATGGATGGTCAATTGTGATATATGTCTACAAAACTCATTGGTTTTTGGTATTTGGACTAAGTCTGACTTTTATGGACTACTTCCTTTTTGCAGGAAAGTTAAATGGATTATCTTTCCATGCCTTGCGGTGAAGATAATTCGAGAAGTTTGGCAGACTGTAGTTGTCCATCACGGACCTTGGTGGGAAAATGAACTCACTCTTATAGCCATTATTATATCATGGCTTTACTTGATTACTATTTTCCTCTTTGCTTGCGTTCTATTCAACATGGTATGTGGTATGCAAATTGTTCATGTTGAAGATTATGTGAGGCTTTTGGAAGGAACATCTGATGTGTCACTATTCTTAAAGGAGCATATGAAGCATTGCTACAAGTTGTATAAAATAAGTCTTAGATTTCATGTATTTCTTCTTCTTGCTTTCTTGGTAGTGACTAGAAGCCAGTTTATGATTCTTTTGAGACCACATATTACAGTGGAATAATAAACTTTATTAATGCAGGTGATTTTGATAATAATTCATTTTTCAGTACAATTTTTTTTTTTTTTTTCCTTCCTTCTGTGTGAGATTACTCCTTTTGAAAGTTTAACACTTTGAATATTAGACATAAAATGTGCTTGTAACAATGAATTTTTCACAAATGATCTAGTTTTGAATTTAATTTATTTTGTGTTGGCATTAATCAATTGGAAAAGTTTAACACTTTGAATATTAGACATAAAATGTGCTTGTAATAATGAATTTTTCACAAATGATCTAGTTTTGAATTTAATTTAGTTTGTGTTGGCATTAATCAATTGGAAAAGTTTAACACTTTGAATATTAGACATAAAATGTGCTTGTAACAATGAATTTTTCACAAATGATCTAGTTTTGAATTTAATTTATTTTGTGTTGGCATTCATCAATTGGAAAAAAAATTCAACTAGTGGTTATGTATTTTTGAAAAAATGTGTTATATATTATTTGTATTTTTAGCTAGTGAAGCTCATAGCTCAAAAGTACCGTGTTTGCTAAAATGGCATCACCAATGATAATTAACATGCCAGTTCAATGTCTACTTAACAATTACAATAATATATATCATTTGGATGGGTAGTCCCTGCATGAAATGGCACTTTCTCTGACAAGCCAAAGAAGTTTGAAGGAAACATCATGTGATGAGAATGAATATATTTGTACAGAGTGTGGAAATGGAGGTGATCTGCTTCTTTGTGATGGTTGTCCAAGGGCCTTCCACATAGGTAAACGTGATATATAACATTGATTTTTTTTGCGTTTTTCCATTCTTTTGCATTGAATTCTTTTACCATCCCCATTGTACAGATAATAAAATAAGATACAATAATTTTACATTAATTTCCAACAAAATTAAGTCAATGGAACTAAAAGGTATGTCTAGTGTAGGTACAATATAGGAGTGTGAAAGCAATTCCTAGATAAATACTAAAATTACACAGATAAAGAACTGAGTATCTATTTAAGAGATAAATATTGAGCTGAAGAAGATATACAAGAAGGTGCAAGTGCAGTAATAATGCAAAAGGTTGAAAAGCTTGGTGCTAGACAGAGGAGAGAAAGGATGCCAAGGCTCTACTAGAGCTGGCGACTGAGGATGAGTGAAGTGATCGAGAGATATGATTGTCATCAGAGTCATAGAATCATTCATTAGACATTGTGTGAAATGCTCTTCACTTAGGGTAATTTGGGAGATCTATTGGAAAAAGAGTAGACGTTTTTATCTATGATTGCATTAAGATGTGAGCTAGGATGTTAAGGGTCTTATTTTTTGGTAATTAAAATGGCTATTTAGTATTAATATTGATCCAAAATTGTATAAGATGGATAGTCATATTCTCTATAATTACACTTGAAATAGATTGAACATGGAAATTGTAATGAGTGATTGTTTTGGTCCATTTTATAGTAGTTAGTAATATCATCTGATTTGAGATTGTTCCTATATCTAGTATATCCAGTATTATCAACCTTAGACAATAATAACTTAAGATCAACATTCAAGTAGTGATTAGATGGTATTCATATTCAATGTCTCCATCTTCTCCAACTCTTGCTAATGTACATTGAAGCATGGGAAACCAATATTATTTATCCCGATGGAAGCATTTTTCACAATCCCATAGGACCTCTTCCATCGCTGGCACAAAATTGCTTGTGGTTTATCCATAACTTTACATTTATATGATACCCTTATATAACTTTCCACCTTATTTATTTCATGTATGCTCCAACAGACTATTGAATCACTAATACCATCTTAGCAAACCAAAAGAGGGAACCACTATTTCTCCTTGCCACATTACTAATCATCACCTCATATAGACAAAGTTTGCATTCCTTAATCTTCACTAGCTTATGCAGAGTGAGGGGTTGTAGAGTGGGTATTATGGCCTATGGAAACTTCCATTGATAAAAAAAACTTGCCCCTTCAGTTTAGTTGACTTTGCAACTTTCCTTTGAAGCAATTCCCTCATCTCAAACATTTCCTTCTTCCACCCTTTTCTAGTTTCTCTAGTCTCAGATCTCCACACACTATTATGCATGAAGGATGCCATAGCATAACTAGACAAGTTCATATAGAATTCACATAGATTCTCTAGATCCTCCTCATAAATGGTGTGCTTGCAAATGCAACCTATCCTAGTTGCCAATCATCATGTCTAATAGGTAGAATTTCAATTTCCCACTGACTTGTAAACATGGTATCTTCCAGTAGTGTAGTCAAGGTTCAACTTTAGGGAAAATGTGCACATTCTGATGTAGGTTCTCTTCAGTTTGAATCCTTTTTACAACACTCCTCCATTTCTTCACCATCTTCCATTGTTGCTCAATTCTTATACTGTACCTTTTTTCCACTTGTTTTGTAATGTCCCTTTCCAAATGATCTCTCCAGGAGATTGACGTAACAACCTAAGTGATTCCTGTAGGCTATAGTTAGTGGGAAAAGGGGATTAATTAATTAATGTCATCAGAGAGGGAAAAGTAACTTATTTAAAAGTGGCATTGAGTAATTAATTAAAACGGTGTTCTAAGTGACTTAAGTTTATAAAGTCACTTTACTTTATTAAAAGGGTAAAAGGGTCTGAAAAGGGTCAACGAGGAAATAAAAGGAGAATGAGGGTGCCCTCTCTCATTATGAATTTGTTATTTTCTAAAAATGAAATTGAGAGAGCTCTTATGTCTTTGGCTCTTATGACAAAAAAACCCAAAGGAGTTTTGGATTTGGTTTGGTGGTGAAACTATCCACCATAGCCAATCATAGAGGAGAGATCATTCATATTTCTTCAGTGTGCTTCATTTTCGTTGAGTTTTATCATTTGATGGATGAGATATTTGTTTGTAGAGGTCGATTTGGTTAAACAAGGCTGAGTTTGGACTTGAGGCTAAGTATTTGGTGTTGTGGCTACATTCTCTATAGTTGAGGCCAAGTTTACTCATTTGGAGGATGAATTTACTCATTTGGAGGACAAGTTTCCCTTGTGGGTTGAGTGGGATGATTCCTTTACTATTGAACTAGTTTTATAGATAGAGGGGTCGAGTTACCTCCCTTGCAGTTCGAGTTAGCTCATTGGGCTAAATTTTCTCCTTCCTGGCTGAGTTGATAGTAGAGGTGTGATTTTATTTGTTGGAGGTCCAATTTCACTATTGTTGGGGTCAATTTTCATTGATGGGATGTATTACCTTCTTGTTGGACCGAGTTTGCAGTTGGGGAGGGTTGTTTTACATTGGATAGAGATCGTGGACCTGTAGTGGATTTCCTTTATTGGCTGGTAGTTTGGGAAGGAATCGATTTACTCTCCTACAACAACCTACTACAAATTATCTCTTCAATCTCTCATATATGTAGAAGCTTTGGACTGAGGTTAGATATATCTAATAAAATCAATTTTTCTGGTGGAAATTCCTTACTATTATAGAATTCTATTTGATGTTATTATCTTGGTATCTTGTTGTGGTATTTTTATTGAAATATGAAACTTGTATGTGGCATTAAAACTTAACCAACCTTTGAGAAACTATCTGAAAAATAGACAAACAACAATCATAAAAATACAACAGCAGAGAGAGGGTCGATATTGGGTTTGGGAATATACCCACAATTGTTTGACAAATATTTATGACAACCATAGAATTACAACAGTTAGAGAAAGGGGTGAATAGGGGGTTTGAGTCTATTTATAAACTGAGTAAAAATCCAAAAAATTTAAGAGGGCCATTACAGTGGTATCAGAGTTGGTTTTCCTTCCAACCTGAGGGGAAATTGGTGAGGAGTTAATTTAGATTGCTTCCACTAAATTTCAGCAGTGATAACCTTCACTTATACCTTCAATTGCACCAGTAGATAGGAAAATTGCAAATCAAATATGGAGGACAACGTGAGGAATATTCATAATATTCTTGCACACGGGTGACAAAAGTTGATGCAAGATATGGCAAGCCATCAAAACTATGCAGGGAACAATGGATTTAATGGTTCAAAGGGGAAACAAATAGGATAGAAAGGACATGATGAGGATTTTGCAGATTGTTTGAGGGAGTATCAGGAGCTTGGTGTGGCATTTCACGCAACCATGTCATTCAAGGAAGGTTCCAAGGAAAAAAGTACTAGCACATGGAAAATGTTGACTCTACTTATGTTTCTTCTTCTAAAAAGGAGCACATAGATGCTCATGAGGCCTTAGAACATGAGACCACAAAGGCGATTTGGGAAAACAAGGAAGAAGATAACATTGATACAATTTATTTCCAGCATAATGACATTGTGATTTGGGATGAAGAAGAAGCAAATGTTGTTTATGGTATGGGGGACATAAGTCTCTTTGATGTTAACTTATAGACCATCTTTGATAGGCCTTGTGGGGAGAAGAGTTTCCTTGATGAAGTGACGCTTGATCATGACACTATCCCACATTTTGGAGATTGCATGGTATCATATAGTGAGCCAATTGGTTTTGATGAGGATTCAACGCCTTATCCTATATATGATACTTCTGATGATACAGGTATGATTGTACCTAAATATGATGAAGGATGGGTATTTGAAAATTTGTCATGGGATATGGATCCATCTTCTCAGGAGCCATGCGTGGAGGATCACAAATGTGAGGTCGATTTTGGAAGTGAAATAAAATAATAAAATCTATTGCATGACATCCCATACCACTTGGATGAAATTGAAAAAATTCCCTTAGAATTGCGTGATTTGGAGGATCAATTATTGGTCATAGAGGAGAAAATTGTACAAGTATTGACAAGGGAAGATGGTTCTCATAGATTCATTGAAGCTCTTATTTGGAAAACCCATATGGAGGAGAGACGGAAAGGAGTTGCAAGTGGAGTCACTAGTGTGCAATTGCACATAATCAAAGAAGCCCAAGAACAAATGAAATCTGACTACTTGTTGTTGTTCATGGATGGAGATATTGCTCTCAAGTTTGTTGAAGACAAGGAAAGGGATGTTGAAAATCTTTGTTACGAGTTGAGTTTGAAATGGTCTTCATCACTTACAGCAGAAGCTCAATCGTATTTGGAAGACCTGACACATGATGGTGTGAGTGGCACTTGTGGTTTGAGGGAGGATCCTCTTGTGATGATTTCATATGAGGATCAGTCATAGTTACGGGTACTCGAGGAGAGTCATGACTCGGAGGGTTTTTATTATGCTCATGTTTTGCATGGTGAATATCATGAATCGTTTCTTTTGGAGATCCCATTAAAGGCTCAAGGCTTAGCTATAGAAGAGATAATTGAGCGTACTCCTTATGGACCAGCCAACAAGGAATTATATGCATCCATGGATTAGGTGGACAGGTATATGAAAGATATGGACACACTCTAGGATACAGGTTCAATTGACATCAATAGAGTGTTGGTTACAATATTTCTTAAAGGATACCAGATGGTACAAGAGGATACAGTGGTATGCAACAATATATAGGGGTATACACTTGCACATGGTGGTGTACAATGGAGTTTCAGAGCATTTCCTCTAGAGAGACCTCCTGACAGAGACCTTGACCATACCATTGAGTTTGGTTTACCTATGATTGGTGAGGGGATGGGTGAGATTCATAGATTAGTATATCCCTCAATGATCGATCTTCATCTAGGATATCATCATATGAGGGATAGGGAGTGGGATACTCATAGGTTTGCTTCCTAGATTCATCATGAGTTATTAGGCATGCCCTTGGGGTTGACCAACACACTAATCACTTTCAAGTCTTGTAGAAAGTGGAAGAGGAATCTATTGTTGTTATTTGATTCCCTCATGGTATACAACAGGATAGGAGAGGATCATTGGAGCCAGTTGGATGAGACAAGGGGTATTGTGGCAATGACATATATATTTCATTTGGACCATGTGATTAGTGCGTAGAGTGCACAAGAGAATATCTGGACTATGTTGGATCGGTTCATAGACATTTCAACAGGCATTGGGAGTGGTGGACTTCTAGTTTGGTGGTGGGATCTGAGCCTTCCTTAGGGTGATAGACTCCATCAGATGATGAGGATGATCGACAAGGTTGTGTCAGTGATTGGTCTACGTCATTATGAGGATGTTGTGAGAGGGATTGTTGAGCTTTGTTCTACATGGCGAGGTAGATTTTCCCTCACGATACCCAAGATAGAGTCTATCCATGGGTTGAAATATTTTGACTTCAATGAGATGCCTTGGTGAGACATGATCCAGGATAGTGAGTTCATCCCTTTTAGGGATTTCATCTTGGAGGTCTAGGAGAGGTGAGTCCAGTCTAATCATGGTGATCAAACGATTATGATCAAAGGGGTGTAGCGTCATCGTGATGGTTCCTCATGGAGATTATCTTAGGACCTTGGGATTATAGTGTTTGATAGCTTGGCAACCGATACAAATGAGATGGCCAGTCTTCGCTTTCCGGATTTTACTACTGGGGTGCATAGGATTGGTTTCTTGGAGTAGAGGTCTTTTGAGGAGCCGACCAAGTTTCTAGATCTTAGGATTGCTTGGCTTATCATGGGAATTCAATTGGGTTCTTATGTTAGCACCTTGCAGATCAACACTATGGGTAGAGGGTGGTGCTTCACATATTACATGTTAGTTTGGGACCCTGGTACTTTACCACTTACAAGCATATTTGATAGAGGTTCGCATGGAGGGACTTTGTGGCCATTGTGTTGGGACATATGGGGGAGTGTATGACCTGTCAGTAGAGCAGTTCAGAGCACACTCATCGAGTAGGGTTGATGCATTTGTTTCCCATTTCAGGGACAAGGTGGGAAGGCATGTTGTTATATTACATCACAGTTTTATCGAGGGTGCAGAGCGTAGATTGTACGTGTGCAGGGATTGACCACTTATAAAATTTCATGCACTTCCTAGTGATTTATTTGGAGTATGGGGCAAAATGGGTGATAGATCTATCTCTTGGGAAGATGTTTAGAGTTCATGAGAAGCCTAGAGTCATTTTTAGTGATCAAGATAGCAGGTTTCTTAGCACATATTGGCAGGAGATGTTCATATTTGCAGGCACAAGTTTGACTTCTAGTACTAGTTTCTACCCTCAGACGGATGGTCAGGTAGAGATGGTGAACCAATGGGTTGAGAATTATCTAGATGACTATGTGAGGTCATGGATAGATTGGTTACATTTAGGTGAGAATTTTTGCAACACCACTCATGATATTTTTCATACCACCTAGATCCAGTAGAGGATGTATGCAGACATGCACAGGGTGTACAACAACTTCAAGATTGGGGATGTGGTTTTCTTGAGGGTGCAACCACATAGACCGATTCCATTTAGGAGAGGTGACATTGAGAGGATGAGGTCATGCCTTTATGGTTCCTACAAGGTGATCTGAAGAGTTGGAGAGGTATCTTATGAGATGGAGTTTCCAGAGGGTAGCCAGATTCGTAGTATTCTCTATGTCTCATGCATTAAGAAGGCATTGGGCCCATGGGTTACCACTTCCACAAAGTTACCGCTAATAGATGAGAGGGGGCGGATGATAATAACTCCCAAGGAGGTTTTGGATGTATGGGAGGGGATATTGAGTAGTAGAGTGATCAGGGAGTACATATCAGGCGGAGAGATTGGTTGGTAGGGGATGCCACGTGGGAGAGTGAGCATATTTTCCAGCATCCTAGTTTGCAGTTGCTTGTGGAAAATCAATCCCGGGAAGGGAGGACCATAATGAAAATGGATCCTATAGGAATAAAAAATAATTTCACTGAAGAGGAGGTTGGTCAAGACTATAGTACATGGGATGAATACTTTGAGAAAATTGTTGTTTGTGGATGTTCTATATGTCACGGAAAGAAACAATTCAAACGAGCGATTATAAAAAGACATTACATAGATGATGATATTCGAGTGGGTAGTATTCCTCTTACAATTGATTCAAATCCAATAGGAATTGTGGTAAGGAATTTTCCAATTTGATATAAATAATAGGTATACTTCTTTTAAACATTATTTTATATTATTTAAATAATTATCTTTTTTCTTAATGGATGTTTACAAGATAAATTTCTTGGTTTAAAGTATCCTAGAGGGCGATGATCATTTATCAAATGATACATCTAAAAAAAATATGTGCCAATATACCAGCTCATCATATGAGGAATTGATGAAAACAAGTAACAGAACAAGAACCAGTTTAAAGATGCATAATTTTCTTAAAGACAAGGGGAAGGTGGACTACATAACCTATGAGAATGAATGTGATGGAGCTGATGAATTTCCCCTGAGTTTGAGATCAATTTACAAAGAGACATTTGATCGTCGACTATATTGTGCTTGACCTAGTTATCAACAACTACCTAGAGTGTACGAGGTGTTTCAATTTTTGGGTTACAACTACATGATACGACCCTCCAATATTCATGGAGTGAATCTATGCCTCTTTATTATCGAAAATGTACATGTGGGATCTAAACATAGAAACAATTCACAACAAACCAATAGCAGATTAATTCCAGATTATGGTCTGTCATATTATAGTGGTGAATGGAGAAAGCTAGCAGAATATAAGCCTAGCATGTCAGCATATGGTCTAAATTTGAATATGTGTACACATCATCTCCAATTGGAAAGTGGAAAAGAAATGAATAGAGGTCATCTTATGTATATATATGGAAGTGCATACACACACAAAAATGTTGCAGGATTTATAAATAGTAGTAAGGGAAGGGACCTTACTGTAAGGCCGAATTGTCAATTTTGTTGATGTTATAAATGATAAAGATGGATATATGGAAAGAGAGGTTTATAGATTGATAATGGTTGAGGATATTAGGGACCTTACCACTAGGGATGAGTTATTGATTGATTACCCCTTCTTAAAACACACTCTTGCGCGAAAGAAAAAGGAAGAACAAGGTCTCCCTAAGGATTTTCTTAAGAGTAGAAAACCAAAGAATAATAAATGAGTGTGGATTTATGTTTTATAAATTGTGTTGTTAAAATTGTGTTTTATTCAAATAATTGTATAAATAATGGTTGAGACTATTATGGACCTTACCACTGGGGATGAGTTATTGATTCATTACCCCTTCTTAAAATGCACTCATGCACAAAAGAAAAGGGAAGAAAAAGGTCTCCCTAAGGATGTTCTTAAGGGAAGAAAACCAAAGAATAATAAATGAGTGTGGATTTATGTTTTATAAATTGTGTTGTCAAAATTGTGTTTTATTCAAATCATTGTATGAATAAAGCAATCTATAAAATAATGTTCCATTACTAAGTTGATGTATATAAGTTCATACCTTTCATATTTTAATTTGTTAATCCATATTTGATTATATTTCTTTGAAATTGATACATTTGTGATTTATGCAATTGTGGCCAAACATTAAATAATGGTTATGCTTGTTGATAGGTAGAAGATGATGATGAAAGAACGACTACTAATACCCAATATCCAACTGGTCTATTAAGATTTGGATGAGATGATCCAAACCATCCTTTAAACCATACTAAGGTGAAAAGAGCATATTTAAAGAGAATTCTACCACTTGAGAATTTTGAATAGTTGATGAGATTAGCATATGTTGATGACATGCCACCTAGGCTTACTGATGATGATCATGATAGTGAAAATGCAGTGCATGAAGAAGGATTGAATAAAATGCTTACAAGTTTCTTTGGGGATGGAAACATTGATGACAACAATGATCATATGGATGACAATAATGATGACAGCAGGGGTAATTACCACCAACATAATGTTGATTATAACAACCTAAAAGACTCCATCAAGCAAGAAACAAAGACACCCGAGTTCAAATCGGGTGCAAGTAGAACCTCAAAACTGACATACACTTTAATATTATTAGAAATCAAGTCATTATTTGGTTGGTCAGATAAAGGAATCACCACCCTACTGAAGTGAGTTGAAATCTGTTTCTTACAATGCATTGTCAATTCGCGTATGTAATTGATTTATGAATAGTCCTAATATAGATTGACATATCAAACATGTTCATCATAAGTCAAACATTCAATTGATCTAATCTTTGGAAATCTTACAAGGAACTAAAAAACAAAATATTTCCTGAAGAGAATGTGCTGCCATCAACTTCCAAAGAGGTGCGTCAATTGTTGGTTGAGTTGGGGATTGAATATAAGCAAATTCATTCATGTAAAAATGATTGAATTTTATACAGAGATGAATATGAAGACAAGGTAGAATTCCTTGTATGCAAAGAGAAGAGATATCGTACAGATGTACAAGGTCCTACAATTCCAAATAAGGTTTTACGTCACATGTCAATTATACCTAGACTTCAATGAATGTTTTGTTGCAAGAAAATTGCACAATTGATGGAATGACATGCAAAGAATAGGAGTAAAGATGGATTCATGTGAATTTCGGCCAACTCCAAAGCATTGAAACACATAGAGGAAAAATGGCCAAGAAAATTCAAAGATGAACCCCGTAGTATCAGGTTTTCTCTTGCAATTGATGTAGTGTGCTCATTCTCTTTCATGAACTCAAATTATAATGTTTGTCCAGTTGGATTGATAGTATAAAATATTCCCCCATGGATGAGTGTTAGAAATGAGCACTTTATGTTGACTCTCATTGTTCTAGGAAAACATCAAGTTAAAAACATGGATGTTTATCTTGAGTCTCTTGTTGATGAGATGCAATTGTTATGGAAAGGAATAAGAATGTATGAAATATCACGTCCTCCATCAAATAGGTGCTTCATGTTGTATGGTGTGTTATGTTGGACTATTCATGATTTCCTAGAACTTGGTGTTTGTTCTGGTAAGATAAAAAAAATTACATATTTACACTAATAATTTATTTTCATCCCAACTTTCATGCTTAGTTTTATACTATTATTTTGATGTTACTAACCTTACTTATTGAATTGTAGTGCTTCAAACAAAGGGGATATTTGCATGTCCAAGCTGTGCAGAAAAATTTCAAGGGCGATATTCTAAAGATCTACATAAATTTATTTATGCAAACAACATGGTTTTTCTACCACCATATCATAGGTTTAGAAACGGCCATAAGAATAAATTTGATGGAAAAGTTGAAAATAGAGGCCCTCCCATGATTATGGGTCCAACTAATTGGCTTAAGAAGTATGAAGATGCTGAATTGAAAGTTTGGCAGGATTTTTTTGATGGGGGTGATTTTATTGAAGAACTAGAACAAGTTATTATTAAGATACCAGAAGGGATGAAAAGTAAATCCACATTTTATGAGCTCCCTTACTGGAAGGATCTATTAATATCTCACCCATTGGATCCTATGCACATCTTAAAAAATGTCCCAAATTCAATGTTTCAACATATATCATGCAAAGAGAAAGACACCTTGTCTTCGAGGAGATATATTGCTCTTTCACGTACCAAATTTGACAGAAAACAATTGTGGCCAAACAGGGAAAATGAAACATATGCAGAAGCTCCATGGATTTAGAAAAAGAAAGAGATAGACCAACTAAAAAATGTCACACGTTCAATGAGGACACCTATTGCCTATGGGTCATCATTGGTTAAAGATTTTACAGTTGATGGACATATCATAGGATTTAAAAAACATGATTTTCATAATTTTATGAAGGTATTATATATCATACTTTAACTATTATTGGTAAAATTGATTAGGTACTAAATATATTCTGACATTCTATTGTGTGACAAAAATAACTAATGACATTTCATAAATGTGTTTGACAGCATATCATGCCATTGGAAATTAGGGGGGATTCATGTCTTACCGTTGACTTGAGGAATTCCATAAGTTAATTGTCAACACTTGCAAGGTATGTGGTATGGAATGTTCATGTGTGAGAGACATAAAGATATTGTATTTCATTTTAATTTTTTCCTAAATTTTCATACTAATTTACTATTCTTATATTAGGTGGGTGACATCCAAGGAGATCCACGAATGTGAAGTGCCAAAATGGAAGAAGTAAATTGCATAAATTGTATGTGTATTTGAGAAGGAGCTCCCTACAAGTTTCATGCACCTACAAGTTCATTTACTTATACACCTAGTCGATGACATTGAATTGGCAGGTGTCATATCAACAAGGTGGATGTCTTTCTTTGAGAGGTATATAAAAACTCTAAAAAGATATGTTCGACGAAAGGCACATCCAGAGGGTTGCATGGTTGAAGGGTATGTATTGAATGAAGCATTTTTCTTCCTATGTGAATTCCTTGGTAAGGATTTTGAAGATGGACCACTCTTTTGGGATGAAGAATGAGCATCATATATTATTAATGGAGAAAAACCACAATCTAATGGTGTTCAAGTAGAAATTAATAAGTAAACTCATTATCATTGTGGTTATTTTTATTGCAATCATTAATTTACTCTATAATTTATTTGTCAAATTAACAAAATGGAATTAGGAGTTTGAAATAAACATGTTGACATGTAATAGGTGTAGACGAAAGTTCGATACTCGACAAGTTCATTCTATACCACATGGACTTTATGAACAAATGGATTGATTTGTATGATAAAAAGAGAGAAGAAGTGTTAGAAGCAAGGAGACAATTTAAGATATCGAACCCAAGGAATACCACATTTCCTATTGATCTGCAAGGGGAATGGGGCAAAGATTTCACACTAGAATGGGTTACTAAACAAGTTAAAAATCAAGTAGAAGATGCATGTATAGATTCAAACATAACAAAAGATGAAATCAACATGTCTAGAGGATGTGAAAGAAAGGTACAGTTGGAATTTTACAAAATGTTGTTTCCTTATAGTTTTGATACTATTAACTATTTTAATATTCATTATTATATTTGTTTTAATCGAAATAAATGGTCTTTCACAGGCAAGGAAATATCTAGCAATGTGGGCATATGGTCAACATTATCGTGCAGAACGTGTATATGTAAAGAGATGGTCCTTCAATTGTGGCATCATGGTTGAGTTCAAGCAATCCAATCGATCAAGCTAAAAAGATAAGAATAATATTAAAGGAAATCTACAATATGTTGGGAAAATACAAGAAATTATTGAGTTGGATTACTGCTCTTTTAAATGTTGTATTTTTAAGTGTAGATAGTATGAAGCATTTGAGAGGACATGAAGACATGATACCCATAGTGGATTGTTTTCTATAGATTCCTCAAGGTTCCCAATGGAGGATAAGGAGCCTTATGTTCTACCAATTCATTGTGAGAAGGTATTTATTTAACTCAAACAAGAAGCGATAGTGATCAATAATCTATTAATACATTGTTTATTCTGAATATACACATGTGTTTATTAATCAATAAAATGGTTATAACATACGTCTAATATATGTATGTACTCGTTCATGTGCATACATTTTTCTATGAATATATTATGGACCCGAAATGGATGTTTTCCATACATTATGATCCAATATTAAGGCATGTATTTGACGATGCATTAGTGGATACTAAGCAAAACAATGATAGCCAACAAAATGAGAGAGAGGGATTATAGAACATCGAAGAAATTGACATCCATGATGATTTTGAAGATGGTTATGTTCGGGCACAAGAAGACAACAATCCAGAGTTAGATGATGTTATGGAAGACAACAATATGGATGGTATAGAAAATGATGATACAAATACATTTGGTAACAATATGGATGGTCTAGAGTCAAATTTTAGTGATGATGAAGATGATGCAGGTCAAGATGAGGATGATGATAATATTAACTACTTGAAAGATCATATGAACATTGACAATGATACACTAGATGACATTGTTGCATATGATGATGTTAATGACCAAGACTTCTAAATGTTTAGAATTATTTGTAATCCATGTTTAAAAAATGGTTCAATATTATTTGTGTCAATACAAATTACCTATTGCAATATCCTTAAAATGTTCAAGATGTGGTATGAATTGTTGGCAAAAAAAAAATAGGATTACTTGGATGCTTCTTCCATTCATTTTGTATCAACATATGTTCATTAAGACACAAAAGTTAATAAAATATTAATGCATGTATCTCACAATGATTTGAATAAGCAACTTTGTTAGCTTTATTATTATTTTATTTTTTGCATTTTAATGTTGGGCATAATTTTTTATTATGTTTTATTATGAACCAAACATAAAATAATTAAACAAAATAAAAGATTTTAATCACCTAGAATTAGGTGAAAATTTAATAAATTAAAGCTCAATTTTAGTTTCCTATTTCATATCAAAACATGAATATTCAATCTCAATTATTTCACTGAGTCTTAAAACCCTCTCATACCATCAATAGATTCGCCTAGTCTAACCATGTAAAATTTCAATGCATACAATCACATTTTGAAGAAATTTCAACGTTGGCCCCATTCACTGCTCACTGTGTCGAGTCGGTTGATGGCATTGCAAATGGGCGTGTTGGAAGACATTCCATGACATTTAAAGAGAGTTCCAACCAATATTTTGTAGATGGGAATAATGAATGATGAAAATGAGACCGCATAATGAAGGTTCATACAAACATGGAGGATGTCAAAGATTACACAGGGAAGTTAGGCATCCTTGAGTATTGAAACCCTCGCATACCATCAAGGAATGTGTCTCATCTAACCATGTCAAATTTGGATGCATACAGGCACAGTTTGAAGAAATTTCAACGTTGGCACCATTCACCACTCACCATGTGGCATCAGTGGATGACATTTGTGATGGGTGTGTTGGAAGACATTCCATGACATTTCAAGAGATTTTCAACAAAGATTCTATAGATGGGAATGAAGAATGATGACAATGAGACTACATGATGAACATTGATGCAAACATGGATGATCTCAAATATTATGTGAGGACATCAAGAATCCTTGAGTCTTGAAACCCTCGCATACTGTAAAGGCATCTGTCTACTCTAACCATGTCAAATTTTGATGCATACAAGCATAGTTTGAAGAAATTTCAGCGTTCACCCTATTCATTGGTCATCCTACGACGTCAATGGATGACATTGGTGATGGGCGTGTTGGTTGATGACGTTCCATGACATTTCGAGAGAGTTTGGACAAAGATTCTATAGTTGGGAATTATGACGAATGATGACAATGAGACTACATGATAAACATTGTTGATGCAAATGTGGATGATATTAAAGAATATGTGAGGACGTCAGGAAATATCCTTTAATCTTTAGACTCTCACATACTGTCAAGGCATGTGTCTAGTCTAACCATGTCAAATTTCGATGCATGCAAGAACAGTTTGAAGAAATTTCAACATTGGCCCCATTCACTGCTCATCGTGCGGCATTGGTGGATGAGATTGGTGATGGGCATGTTGGAAGACTGTAACACACCCACGACGAGGCATACAAATTTTTTCTTTTCTTAAAGGACAGATTCTCTATTCATGATTTCTAATTTGGAAAGTTGGGGAACCAGTCCGACCTCCCGGTCAAGGATCTCTGATTTTGAAGCCAAACGACTCTCTGAGACCCTAATGGTCTCGTTCTGTAATTAAACGTAGACCCTTTCACATTTCAGGTGCAGGTCTAATGGTATCC
Source organism: Picea engelmannii (assembly GCA_009831015.1). Classification (NCBI taxonomy): domain Eukaryota; kingdom Viridiplantae; phylum Streptophyta; class Pinopsida; order Pinales; family Pinaceae; genus Picea; species Picea engelmannii. The sequence continues at coordinate 21,316 of ML802682.1, read as the reverse complement.
GTGACCTTCCCTTCATGCTTGGGGAATCTCTGAGTTTGGGTGCCAGCCCCTTTTCTGATAAACCCCTCCTTGAGGTGACCTTGGGCGATAAACTTACACAAACACACAATTGTGGGCGCAGCCAAAGGTAGTTTGAAACCAAACTAACTTTCAGCCCGCAATTCTCCTCGAGCCTCCACGTGTCTATCTTCAAAACCATGGTTTGTATTGCGGCCCGCCCTCAACTTTTTAAAGTTCATGCATCTCCAATCCCCACAATGCTATGAGACCGTCGATATCATGATCTTGACGGTGCCTCTGAACTGACATCTCAGATCTATCCCTTTCAAAGTTGTGGATCAGATCTAACCTCTTTCAAATCAATCACTGTGATTTGTTTCGGAGTTCTGGACTTCGGAATTCTCAATTCTCAAACTTTCCTTTCTTTCGTACGTCAATCTTCCGGAGTCGAAAATTTATGGACACCTATCCTTCTCAATCAGTGGCTCTACCTCTGCTTCGGGGGTTTGACCTTTCAACTAGATCAACGGTCCTGCAGCCCTTTTCTCAATCAACAGTTGATATTTCCTTCGGGTCTTTGGACTTTTGAGATCTCAAATCTCAAACTTCACTTCCCCTCGAAGTAAGAGGATTTGTGTCGCGTGCCCACTTGAATTGGATGGTTGAGGCTTTCTTCAGGTCTTTACCCAAAATCTACATATTTATGCCACCTGTCCTCTTGATATGATGGCTATGAATTACTTCAGGACTTTATCCGGAATCCACCGATCTACGCCAGGTCTCTTCTGGATCAAACGGTCTAGATTCACCTCGGACGATCTGATGCTTGAGATTTACTTCGAACGATTTGATGATTGAGATCTACTTCGGATGATCGGACGGTTGATATTTACTTCGACTCTCCAGATCTATGAACTTCGAGAGTCTCAAATATCAACTGGAAACTCTCGAACAGATTTCTCCGGAGTCCACGATCCGTCACCACACATCCCTCTAGATCTAGCGGTCCAAATTCACTTCGGGTCTTCGAGGTTCGGGAATCTCAATTCTCAACTGAAACCCCGGTGCAATTCACTCGGAGCTCATTGTCTATTAACATGTGTCCTCTCTAAATCAACGGACCTTGTCTCTTTCGGGACTTCAGCCTTCAAAGATCTCAGATCTCAGTTTTCCTCACTCTTTGTTTCTCCCGGAACGGTTTTACCCAGAGTCTGTGATCTAATGACATGTGTCCTCCTGCAGATCGATGGTTCACGGCTGCTTCGGTTGTTTGGGCTTCGGCAATTTAAAACTCTTCTCCTTCACATTCTCCTAGAGTTCATGATCTGTCGCCACATGCCCTTCTAGATCTACGATCCATATTCTTTCGGCCTTCCGACTCTTCAGCTTTCGGGGCTTCAGGATTTTGTCTGACTCCTCACTTGGAAACCTCTGAAGTAGTTTTCCCTAAAGTATTTGATCTATCGATATGTATCTCATGTCGGCCAATGGACATGATCTACTTCAGCTCTTCGACTTTCAGGAGTTTCAATATTCTACGCACTCGTTTCCTTCCAAAGTGTGTTCGTTCGGAGACTTCAATCTATCTACATGTACCCCTCTTGGTCTAACCAGAGTCGTGGATCTTCTATCCTGTTGAGATCAATGACATTAGTGAATTGTGGGCCGCAAACTAGGGTGTCTGCTACTTTCACCGTCATGCTCCATAATGATTCCCCACCCTTGATCTCCATTCATAGATCGATGGTTCACAGTGATTTCGGGCTCCCACCTCCGCAATCTGAGAAGTTCTCACTCGATTGTAGTCTAATCCTAGTCATTTATCTTCTATCCCCAATGAGATCAACAACGTGGGTTGATTGTGGGCCGTGAACTAGGAAGTCTGCTAAATTCACCTTCACACTCCGCAATGATTCCCAACCGTCGATTAAATCAAGCAGTTGGTGTTTGATTCGGTAACTCCAGTGAGTATTTTAGTCGATATGACGATCGGGATGGGCTCTCCTCCCATTAAATGGATCGCATCCATCTCCGATGTCATATTCTTAAGTCATGGGTAGTTCTGGTGACTTGACTATCGTCTACCTTCTAGATCTGACTACCAGGATGGTTCTCAGGCATCCTCAAATCTAAGGCTCAGAGTTAACTTCAGGTCTTCGGGACTTTGGGGATTTTACCTCCCTTACAACGAACTTGCTCAGTTCACTGAACACACGAAATCCGAATGACTCCAAGGGTTAACTCCCATGCTCTTTCCCATATCCAACGGTCACAACAGACCATGGCTTCTTTCGAACAGATTTTGACCGTTCGTCTTCCAAACAAGGGAACCTTCCCTTTCGATACTTCATCCTTTCTACTCTTCCTGAGCTTTGTTAGCTTTGAAATGCTTAAGATCTTTGCGCTCTTTCTCTTGAACTTAATGCTTGGAAGAATCCTTCCGCGCACCCCTTATGCTCATTCATCAAATCTATAACTTAAGTGGTTCTCGGTCTCTGCCTACCTTGCAGAGAGCCTGTGCATACATGCACTATCTCTCTTGACCTTTAATAGACTCCCTCCTCCAAGGGACTCAGAATGACTAGGAGTGTCGATATGCGTACGTGAAACTATGCCCAAGGTTGATGAACTCATAGTTCGTGGATCTAGCTTAAGCCACCACAGGGCGTAAGCATTTACGAATACAAAACATGTCCAATCCATACTTTCTTAAATACACAATTTAAACAGGAATAAAGAGATACAGTATAACCACTAAGAAAACATACACATCCCTGGGTCCTTCACAGTATATCCCATTTCATTACATAATTACATCTTAATTTCACAGGGTATGAGAATACGTATCTATTACAAGTGGCATCCAACCAACTGACTGTGGGTGTGCACCTTTCCAGCCAACCATAGGCTCAGAGGAATTCATTCTTAGCACTCTGGCCACCCCTGTGCCAAGCCATAATATCACTAGGGAATTTCCGCCATCTCTCGGAGAAACTCTCTCTGTCACAATGACCCTGTGAGGTCTATCAGATGCTTCCTCAGCATCAAGCTCTCATTCGGGTCCCTTTGGCCATCTTCTCCACACTTCCTTTTGGGTTCTCACCTCCCTTATGAGCTTGTTCTCTCGTCCCATGTCTCCTATTTTACTGTCTCTGTACGTATCTTACCTTCCCTCCTTTGGAAGGTTTCTGATCTGTCCTGTTCCTTCTGTCAGAAGGAAGCTCAAGTCTACAGGTCTTTGTGGTACTTCGAGCTGACATCCTACAGCTATACCATGCTTTCATTCATTGGGGTGGTTGATGATTCAACCACTAGTCCTTTCTTTATTAACCGATTTCTTTCATCTAGAGATATTATGGCTCGTACTTTAAGGCTTCACCCTCCAACAATCAATTATGGGAATTTTAACAATAATACATTTACATTGTCCACATGCCTTAGCATGGTAATCCTATTTTATTATTAATTACAAGCTGGGGGAAACATGGGTGTTACAAAGACATTCCATGAAATTTCAAGAGAGTTTCGACAAGCATTCTGTAGATGTGAATGATGAATGATGACAATGAAACTACAGGATGAATGTTGATGAAAACATGGATAATCTCAAATATTATGCGGGGACTTCAGGAATCCTTGAGTCTTGAATCCCTCACATACCGTCAAGGCATGTGTCTAGTCTAACCATGTCAAATTTCAACAAATAGAGGGTCAATTTGAAGAAATTTCAACATTGGCCCCATTCACTACTCATCATGCAACATTGATGGATGTCATTGGTGATGGGCGTGTTGGAAGACGTTCCATGAAATTTCAAGAGATTTATGACAAAGACCTAAATCCCCTAATCCCTAAGCTATTGACCCTTAAATACTTAAGCCCTAATCCCTAAACCCTTAAGCCCTCAACCTTAGTTAATCATTAATACCTTAACACAAAATCCCTAAATCCCCTAACCACTAATCCATTGACCTTTAAACACTTAAACCCTAATCCCTAATCCCTTAATCCATAAACCCCTACGCCCTATTAACTTAAACATCAATCCCCTAGCCCATAATCCCTAAGCCATTAACCATTAAACTACCTAACCCATAAGCGCAAAATATCTTAGTTCCTGACCCTTAATCCTATAAACCCTAAACCCTAATCCCTTAACCCTTAATCCATGTACCCCAAATCCCTAAATCCCATAATCCTCAAAGCCCCTTTCCACTTAACCCCCAACACCTCAACTAATTAACTATTTAGGTACATCCGACACTAAATCTGAATATATATTCAGCTCTATTTCTGGTGCTATTAGCACCTACATGTTTTGGTCGATGCAAAAAACGCCATAAATAGCATCATCACGATAAATAGCGTTGACTTTTTAAAAAAATTGGATAAAAATACACTAAAACAATCTTTGGAAGCAAAAAAGGGAGCGAATCACAGGGATTTGTTGTAGTGTTGCAAATAGGACATGAGGGCTTGATGAATTTTGGCATGTGTTTTACAGCTCCCTTTTTACTAGCTTTGATCATGTTATCAAAGCTCAAGTGTCTCATCCTTATGTGTCAAAGCCAACTTTCATCTACTTGACTCATACGAAATTTTTATTCCTCCTCAATATCTAATATATACACATTTCTTGAGGTTCTCGGTGCAATAGCAACTAATTTTCCTGATCCTTCTTTTCTTATTTCACATTTTTGGGAGTGAAAAATAAGTATATGTCCCTGATCACGGGTTTGTCTTACATTGAGTAGATTAGGTTTTAAGTTTTCTACTAGCAACATGTTTTCTTCTTTATTCTTTTTGCTTCCCAAAGAAATTGTACCTTTTCCTAGTATTTTGGTAGATACATTAGCTCCAAAAGTGACTTTACCTTTATCCTTCTTTGTCAAAGTGATAAATTTGCCTTCATCTCCTAGCATATGTTTTGAGCATCCACTATCAATATACCATTGGCACTTTTTGTTCTTTCCATACATGGCCACTTTACATTCTGTTACTTTTTCTTCTATATGTTTTTCTTTCCATATCTTCTTACATTGTTTGTTAGAGTTGCTCATCTTCAAGGATTGCATTGGTAATCTACATTAATAAAGAAGATGGGATGGTTTCTCCCTTCATAAATCTTGGTATCCCATAATAAATCACACTCAAAACAATACCCTGCAACATTAATCATCCTCTTTCTTTCCTTCTTTTTCTCTCCTCCCCCTTCTTTCTCCTCATTTATTTCCATTATTTCTGTTTCGTTTCATATTGATTTCCATTCATATTTATACCCTCTCCTTCCCCTCTTCCTCTTTTCTTTCTCTCTATTTGTTCTCATTCCTCACCCTCTTTCTTTTTTTTCCTTGTTCTTTAGTCCCCTTCCCTTCATTTTCATTTATCTCCCCCTATTTTCTTTTTTTCTCCTCCCTCCCCCATACATCTTAAATTCCCCACACCCACTCCCAAAATGGACCTAAAATGGATGTTTTCCATACATTATGATCCAAGATTAAGGCATGTATTTGATAATGCATTAGTGGATACTAACAAAAACAATGATGGCCAACAAAATGAGAGAGAGGGATTAGAGAACATCGCAGAAATTGACATCCATGATGATGTTGAAGATGGTTATGTGCAGGCACAAGAAGACAACAATCCAGAGTTAGATGATGTTATGGAAGACAACAATATGGATGGTATAGAAAATGATGATCCAAATACATCTGGTAACAATATGGATGGTCTAGAATCAAATTTCAGTGATGATGAAGATGATGCAGGTCAATATGAGGATGATGATAATATTAACTACTTGAAAGATCATGTGAACATTGATAATGATACACTAGATGAAATTTTTGCAAACGATGATGTTAATGACCAAGACTTCTAGATTTTTAGAATTATTTGTAATCCATGTTTAAAAAATGGTTCAATATTATTTTGTGTCAATACAAATTACCTATTGCAATATCCTTAAAATGTTCAAGATATGGTATGAATTGTTGGCAGAAAAAAAATAGGATTACTTGGATGCTTCTTCCATTCATTTTGTATCGACATATGTTCATGAAGACACAAAAGTTAATAAAATATTAATGCATGTATCTCACAATGATTTGAATAAGCAACTTTGTTAACTTCATTATTTTTATATTTTTTTTCATTTTAATGTTGGGCATAAATTTTTATTATGTTTTATTAAGAACCAAATACAAAATAATTAAACAAAATAAAAGATTTTAATCACATAGAATTAGGTGAAAATTTAATAAATTAAAGATCAATTTTAGTTTCCTATTTCATATCAAAACATTCATATTCAATCTCAATGATTTCACTAAGTCTTAAAACCCTCCCATAACATCAATGCATTCGCCTAGTCTAACCATGTAAAATTTCAATGCATACAATCACATTTTGAAGAAATTTCAACGTTGGCCCTATTCACTGCTCACTGTGTCGGGTTGGTTGATGACATTGCAGATGGGCATGTTGGAAGACATTCCATGATGTTTCAAGAGAGTTCTGACCAAGATTTTGTATATGGAAATGACAAATGATGAAAATGAGACTGCATAATGAAGGTTCATACAAACGTGAAGGATGTCAAAGATTATGTGGGGAAGTCAAGAATCCTTGAGTCTTGAAACCCTCACATACCATCAAGGCAAGTGTCTCATCTAACCATGTCAAATTTCGACGCATACAGGCACAGCTTGAATAAATTTCAATGTTGGCACCATTCACTGCTCAACATGCGACGTCGATGGATGACATTGGTGATGGGTGTGTTGGAAGACGTTCCATGGAATTTCAAGAGAGTTTCGACAAAGATTCTATAGATGGGAATGAAGAATGATGACAATGAGACTACATGATGAACATTGATGAAAATGTGGATGATCTCAAATATTATGCGAGGACATCAGGAATACTTGATTCTTGAAATCCTCGCATACTGTAAAGGCATGTGTCTACTCTAACCATGTCAAATTTCGACGCATACAACATAGTTTGAATAAATTTCAACGTTCACCCCATTCACTGGTCATCGTGCAACATCGATGGATGACATTGGTGATGGGTGTGTTGGTAGAATACGTTCCATGGCATTTCGAGGGAGTTTCGACAAATATTATATAGTTGGGAATTATGACGAATGATGACAATGAGACTACATGATAAACATTATTGATGAAAACGTGGATGATCTCAAAGATTATGCGGGGATGTCAGGAAATATCCTTCATTCTTGAGACCCTCACATACTATCAGGGCATGTGTCTAGTCTAACCATGTCAAATTTTGATGCATGCAAGAACAGTTTGAATAAATTTCAACATTGACCCCATTCACTACTCACCATGTGGCATTGGTGGATGATATTGGTGATGGGCATGTTGGAAGACATTCCATGAAATTTCAAGAGAGTTTCGACAAGCATTTTGTATATGTGAATGACGAATGTTGACAATGACATTGTGTGATGAACGTTGATGCAAACATGGATGATCTCAAATATTATGCAAGGACATCATGGATGTTTGAGTCTTGAAACACTTGCATACCGTCAAGGCATGTGTCTACTCTAACCATGTCAAATTTCAACGCATACAAGGATAGTTTGAAGAAATTTCAACATTGTCCCCATTCATGGCTCACCGTGCAACATCGATGGATGGCATTCGTGATGGGTGTGTTGGAAGACGTTCCATGAAATTTCAAGAGTTATGACAAATCCCTAAATCCCCTATCCCCTAATCCATTGACCCTTAAATCCTTAAGCCCTAATCCCTAAACCCTTAAGCCCTCAACCTTAGTTAATCATTAATCCCTTAACACAAAAGCCCTAAATCCCCTAACCCCTAAGCCATCAACCCTTAAACACTTAAACCCTAATCCCTAATCCATTAATCCATAAAACCCTATGCCCTAAGCACTTAAACATTAATTCCCTAGCCCATAATCCCTAATCCATTAACCATTAAACTACCTAACCCGTAAGCGATAAATCCCTTAGCTCTTGACCCTTAATCCCTTAAACCCTAATCTCTAATCCCTTAACCCTTAATCCCTTCACCCCAAATCCCTAAATCCCATAATCCTCAAAGCCCCTATCCACTTAACCCCCAACACCTCAACTAATTAACTATTTAGGCACATCCGACGCTAAATCTGGCGATATTTTTGGCTCTATTTCCGGTGCTATTAGAGCCTACATGTTTTGGTCGATGCAAAAAATGCCAGAAACAGTGTCATCCCGATAATTGACTTTTTCAAAAATTGGAGAAAAATACACTAAAACAATCTTTGGAAGCAAAAAAGGGAGCAAATCACATGGATTTGTTGTAGTGTTGCAAATAGGACCTGAGGGCTTGATGACATTTGGCATGTCTTTTACAACTCCCTTTTTACTAGCTTTGATCAAGTTATCAAAGCTCAAGTGTCCCATCCTTCTGTTCCATAGCCAAATTTCATCTACTTGACTCATATGGCATTTTTCTTCCTCCTCAATATCTAAGATATACACATTGCTTGAGGTTCTTGGTGCAATAGCAACTAATTTTCTTGATCCTTCTTTTCTTATTTCACATTTTTGGGAGTAAAAAATGAGTATATGTCCCTAATCATAGGTTTGGCTTACAATGAGTAGATTAGGTTTTAAGTTTTCTATTAGCAACACATTTCCTTCTTTATTCTTTTTGCTTCCCAAAGAAATTGTACCTTTTCCTACTATTTTGACAGATACATTATCTCCAAAAGTGAATTTACCTTTATCCTTCTTTGTCAAAGTGATAAATTTTCCTTCATCTCCTGTCATATGTTTTGAGCATCCACTATCAATATACCACTCACACTTTTTGTTCTTTGCATACATGGCCACTTTACATTCTGTTATTTTTTCTTCTATTTTTTTTTTCTTTCCATATATTATTACATTGTTTGTTAGAGTTACTCATCTTCAAGGATTGCATTGGTAATCTACATTCACTGGATTTATGGCCATAGTTGTTTCACTTGTGACATTCAACATTGTACTCTTGTAAAGGAGAGAATGAATTAAAATTTATTTTCTCTACATCATTCTTGTTGTTCTTATATCTCTGAATATTTCTTGGTTTGTAGTTTCTATAGGCTTTACAATGTACTTCTTTGTGTCCAAAGTTTTTACATGAATAGTAATATCCAAGAAATATATGTTGATATCTATTAGGAGGAGTACTTCGGATCATTGTATTTCCTTTTCCTTATGGAGGAGGTGCTTGCTTATTAAAACCAGACTTTAATGGTGCCATCTTTATCTCGTCGTCTTCTCTTTTTAAGGAACTTCTAAGAGCATATGTATAGTTGATTGATTGTTTATCAGTTTTATGTGCAGTAAAGGTTGAATTTTGATCATATCCCAATCTTGTTTTATCATTTGGTGATCTTTGGCTGTTAAGAATATCATTCAAAATCTTTGAACTATTTTCAAACTTTGACTGCTTCTTTTATTTTTCAATTTGAGCTTCTAGATTTTCATAGTCTTGTTCCCTATCATTGAGTTGTTTCAAAACGAATTCTTCAATTATTTTGGCTTCCTGGAGTTGAGTCTTTAAATCATTGACGAATTTCCTTGTTTCTTTGTTGATCTTTGACACTTATCTTTCTCTTTATTTTTGTGCTTCTTCATATTTTGACAGTTGTTCTCTTAATTAATAATTCATCCTTTTATACTTTCAGAGTTCGTCCAGGGCACTGATAAGCTCTTCTTCAAGATCTACTTCTCCTTCAACCTCAAATTTTTCTTCTTCAATCTCAAAGTTATTTTTGGTGTGATTATTTTGGGTTTCTATACCCATAAATAGGTGCTCAAATTTCTCTTCTTCTTCACTTTCTTCAGATGAGTTGCTTTTCTCTTCAATATAAAATGTCTTCTTCTTCTTGTAGGCATTCCTTTTGTCTTTGTTTTGGATCTTCTTATGTTCTTTGAAAGTTCTTTCATTATCACTTTCTTCTTGTTTTGGATAAGGACATTTGGTAGAAAAATGTTCAATATTTCCACAGTTAAAGCATATTAGAGGAAACTTTACATTCTCATTTTGTTGGTCTTTATTTCCCTGTTCTCATCTCATACATTGTGAGGATCCCATGTAGTTCATCCATAGTGATATTATCAAGGTGTAGTCTATCTTCAAGAGTAGAAATATTGGAATCATATCTCATGGGTAAATATATCAAGATCTTTTGGACAATGGGTTTCTCTTTGAGTTCTTCTCTTAATGCTCTGATTGAGTTGACTACTTCATCTACTCTTTGAAGATATTTTTCTATGTTCTCTTCTTCTTTCATTTTCATGTTTTCAAATTGTGTTATGTAGGTTTGTATTTTGGCCTTTTTGACTTTGATATATCCTTCATATATGACCTTTAGTTTGTCTCATATTTCTTTTACTGACTTACATTGTATTACTTTCACAAATATAGGATTGGATAATCCTCCTAGGATGGCATTGGCTGCTCTTGCATTGTCATTACAAAGCTTCTTTCTGGCAGTGTCTGTGGGAGTAGTAGCAGGTGCAGTGTACCCATATTCTATAGATTTCCAGATATCACAACACAGAGACATTATATATCCTTTCATCCTCTCACTCCAAAGTGCATAATCATTCCCTTTAAACAAAGGTGCTCTAGTGGAATACATTCCTTCTCATTGATTCATTGGATTATGCATAATCTACCTTCCAGTTATTAGACTTTGTTGAAGGCACGTGCTCAGATAACAATTGTTGGAAATACTAAGAGGGGAGTGAATCGTTATTACCTTTTTAAACAATTAGTAATTACTTTGTTATTTTTTATTAATCACCATAATAGATAAAAAAAAATGGAACTGTATTTAAAATAAATTATATAAATATAATTAACCAGAATTACAAAGTTTTATAAAGAATAATATGTTATTGTGAAGGACACCAATCCTCTATAGAGAACCAACTCTTGGAGACACAAATCCACTTCTTTTATGAGCACCTACTCAAGGAAGCTACAACTCCTTGCTTCTCCAAGAACCAACTTGAAAGGAGGCTCCAACCCCTTGTATTCTTCAAGCACCAACTTGAAAGAAGGCACCGACCTCCTGTTTTTTATTCAAGAACCAACTTGAAAGGAAGCTCCAACTCCCTATTGTTTCTGGTTTCAACCTGTAGAGGTGTACAATCCTTCTGAGATCCTCCATTCCACCCTCACTGCACAATTTCACTCTGCAATCTTATTCATGTGACTCTACCTCAAGTAACATATACTCAGATATCTCCCTGAGTCACTCTTTCATTGTTCATTCTTATGAGTTTATATATCCTTCCAAATGGTGTGCATCACTGAACCATTATGTCTTTTCAATGGATCAATGTGCCTATTCATTTACAATAGACTGTAACAAAAAATTAACCTAATCGACTTGAAATTCCTTGTAGATTAATTATGTTTTGTTCCTTCTCATGTCAATCTTTCTTGTGGAATGATTGATTCAACAACCCTTCATGAAATTGACTAAAATGGTCAATTTCTTCATTGCACTGAGCTTTGGTTTCGTAGAGACTCAACTATCGCCTAATCAAGATCAAGATTAAATCTTGACCATTGATTTTGATGTGCATATATATGTTATTCATGCCTAAATGTTTTAGGCACTTATGCGCTTCTTTCAACCCACTTTACCTTTTATTGATGAATGGTTGAAATTGCACCCATGAGTTGATCCAATGGCCTACCTTACTCCTGAGAAGAGCTTGATCCAATGGCTCTGACTTAATTTCCCAGTGAGATGGATGGTCCATTTTTACTTCAAATCTGGCGGGGACCAAATATCGTGACTTAATCATCAGAATAAATCAACGACGCAGACTTAATCAAGTGTTGAGATGAGCAGTCCTTATTTCATCTAGGAGCTTTAGACAGATCAATGGTTCGGATATAATCAACAGTTGAGTGGACAGTTCTTATTCATTTTAAACATGGAGTTTTACTTAGAATTAATTCATGTGACGGGTTCGCGGACTCTCGGAATTGTAGACTCACCATCTTCTCGAGTGTCATCAAAATGCACACCCAAATTCCACATCCTCCAAGATGGAACTATACTTAGAGAAATTTTAAGTGATTTTTCTTGGGTTCGCGGACTCTCGAACTTGAAGACTCACATGTCTTCTCGGGTGTCATCAAAATGCACGTCTGTGGTATACCTAGGGAGGTAATATGGGGTACCTAGGGAGGTACCCAATGGGAATGTAGTTATGTGTTATTAATGGAAGTCATTTAATATATGAGAATGTGGTCATTCAATGTAAGGTAGACTAGGTCCACTATATTAATAAAGACCCACTATGGTAGTTGGATGTAATAAATGTGAGAAGGCTCTCTAGAAGGTTCCTAGGAGATAGGGAGAGCTATATAAAGAAGTCTAGGCAATGTAATGAAACATAGTGAAGAATATTGTGATTCTACAAGTAAGGATTGCTTGAGGAGTTTTATCCTTCCATAAGGATTAATATATGGTGTTACCCTACCTCAAGGGTTTTCTCTATTTCTTGTGTTCATGTTATGGTGAATGGTTTATGGTTTATTATTGGTATTATTGAAGTATATTTGTAGATCTGGTATAGGTACTTAACAATTGGTATCAGAGCACTTTCCTTGGCAGACATTGTGGGCAAATATTTTTATTTTTGCAGATTTTTTTTTTCGGAGAAGAAAAAAGAGGGCCGCGACATTCTTGAATTTTTCGGTATATTTTTGTGAAAAAATTGTAGAAAAGGGTTATAGATCTGAGTTCCTCTCAAAAAAATACCCAATTTCAAAAAACAAATCAGCTGAAACGAAGTTCGGAAAGTAAAGTTATGAGCATTTTAAATTCAACAAATTTTCAGGGTTTTTTCGGAAAAAGCCGCGATTTTCTGTTGTAACTTATTGTTCTATTTTTTTGGGTTTTTCATAGCAAGATGTATTTTACAGGGAAACGTGATGGCCCTAGTATTGAATCATTCATTAAAGAAAGAAAGTCAACATGGGAAGATACTTGGCCCCATTGGGTAGATCTCAAATTGCAAGGTGATGTTGCCATTTGGTGGAAATCACTTGATTATAAAGAGATGATGACACTCTCCAATGAAGAATTTGAAAAAATATTGTTAGACAAGTGGTCTCATGGAGAAAATAAGGATAAAGAGAGAACCAATAGTTTATTTTCATGTGAAAAATCTATATTACAGGTTCATGGTTGTATTCATAAAGAAAATATCGTTGTTTCTATTAACCCTAGTTGCATGCATAATTTTATCAATGTTCAATTGGTTAATAGATTGCAAGTTCCAA
>ML802681.1:147453-158229 GCA_009831015.1 Picea engelmannii | reverse complement strand
TATTGTCTGAATTTTTCCAATGCATGCATAATGGCCAACATCTCCTTTTCATATATTGAATAATGTCTCTCATACTCCCTAAGTTTGCGGCTCTAAAAAGCAATAGGAAGATTATTTTGCATCAACATAGCTACTATCCCTATCCTTGAAGCAACACACTCAAGAAAAAATGGCTAAGTGAATTCCAATAAGGCTAGCATAGGGCATGAACTCATTACCTATTTCATTTTCTCAAATTTCATCTGCACCTCATCTTTCCAACTGAAATATCCTTTCTTAGTGAGATATGTAAGAGGTGTCGTCAACTGTGAGAATCCCTTAACAAATTTCTTGTAATAAGTGCAAATCCCTAGGAATCTTTTCAGTTCTGTCAAATTTATGTGGGTAGGCCACTCTATAATTGCCTTGATTTTCTCCTGGTGGACCTAGACACCATTTTCCCCGATCACATGCCCCAAGTAAAGCATCTCACTCATGCCAAAATCTCATTTGGACTCTTTTGCGTAGAGTCACTGCTACTCCAAAATCCCCAATACCTCATCCAAATGCCCGAGATGATCCTCCCAAGTCCTACTATAAATGAGAATATCATCAAAGAAGACCAGCAAAAATTTCCTCAACTGCTTATTAAACACATGGTTCATGCAAGACCAGAATGTAGTCCAAATGACATAACCAAGAACTCATAATGTTCATAATGGCATCGGACAGAAGTCTTTTGAATGTTCTTCTCTCGAACTTGAATCCGGTGGTATCCTGAACGAAGATGAATCTTTGTGAAATATTTTTCTCCCCTCAACTCATCCATTAGTTCATAGATCCTCGGAATTGGGTACATGTTCTTTATGGTTTTCTTGTTAAGTGCTCAGTAGTCAATGCACATCCTCATGGAACCATCCTTTTTCTTAACCAATACCACCAAAGAGGCAAAAGGGCTAGAACTAGGCTGAATGTGACCCATCTTTAACAAACCCTTGATGGTTTTTTCTATCTCATCTTTGTACATCTTGGGGTGGAGGTAAGGATTGGTTATGACAGCTTGAACCCCTTCTTATAATTCTATAATATGTTCAAATCTTGTATCTGGGGGTACTCCTGGAGGAATGTCATAAAAAACCTTCTAATGTTTCTGAAGTAATACCTAAATATCATCTAGATACTGTTGAGGATGATCTAGTCGCTCCTTATCAGAAATGTAGCACTCAATTTTCCACTCTATGTCTCCATGCTGCATCATTGCCTCCATACTGTGAGATGACACAATCTTGGGAGGATACTGGTGCATAGCCCATAAAACTACCTTTTTCCATCTGGTCCCATGAACACCATTTCCATAGTCCTTTGATCAGTAGTGTATTTCCCAATGGAGTATAACCACTGAAATCCAAGAACCACATTAGTGTCTGGCACATCCACCACAAAGAAATCATCTGTCAACGTATAATTCCGCATGGTTTTTTTCAACTTGGGGATCCATATAGTGCATTCCATCTTATAGCGTCCAGGTATGATCACAATGAATCCCTCAAACTCGTCCGTTGGAATCTATTTCTTGTCCACCAAAGTTGCATCTATAAAGTTGTGGGATGTCCCACTATAAATCAATATTGTAACCTTGTGCCCCTGCAAGACTCCTCGGAATCTAAAAGTGTGGTACCTGGGAAGTCCCAACATGGATTCCATAATAGGTCCCTTAACCCCAACATGTGATGTCTCCTCACGCTGTGTTTGGTGTCCCTGTTTTGGTTCCTACTTCTCTTCCTCGTCATCACTATCACTATTTGAATAGACCTCAATATAATGATCCTTTTCGGTCTTTTCTTTTCTAACAAACTTATAAGAATGAATGCATCCTGAAAAGTGGTGGGTTTGTAGGCCTTCACCCACCCATGTAATGGATCTATTAACCCATCAACAAATAACATCACCAAGCGTTCTTTAGATATGTCTTTCATCATCACTGCTAATCTCTGGAACTTAGATATAAATGCCTCTGGGCTACCTATCTACTTGAGATGAGCCAACTCTCGAAAATGGATATCTGGGTCTTTCCTGTCAAACTTCTCAATGATCCTCTGTGTGAAATCGAGGTATAAAGTGATGCCTGAATGACCTAGTGTCACTAACCCATGGTACCACCACTCATAGGATTCTCCATCCAAATGCAGGGTGGAAAGCTTAATAGGATCAACTTCATCCATTTTTTTGCGCTGCAAATAAGTGTCTAACTTCTGCACCCATGCTCTAGCAGTGCATTTTGATGACCCATCAAAAGTTTGGAATGGTCACTTTCCCCAATGTTCAATGTAACTCCGTGTTTTGGGACATCGTCCCTTTGGCCCCCCTAGGCATGTTCTTTCTTTTTAAATGGAAAATATCATGAAAGGACATGGCATACTAAAAATCATTTCCCAATATCCGGTACTACTCCAAATAAGCTCCAAAGGGTATATCCTGATCAGTCTTCTCCATTCGCCCTGATGCATCATTTTCAAGGAATTGAGACATGGTAGGCTTAGGTGTCGAGGTGTACAAATGGGGGTGGATCTACATGGTGGTGTGAGAATGGTTTCCTTCCCCATTAGTAGATTTCCTTTCACCGTTATGATTTTTCTTGTCTTGATTCCCCATAGTGTTAACTACCATATGCCCCATCAAATCCATCATTGCTTTTTGGCCCCTATCCAAATCATTTAATGCACTATGAAGACTGTTGAAATCATGTTCATCTTTGTCACTCATGATGTCTTCACCCTTATCTACCTTATTTAACTCAAGCTAAGCTTCTAATTCCTGAACTGGTTCTTCCCTATCCAATAAAGATTATGGACTCTAGTATCTCTTCCTTCTGTGGGTGACTTTCTTCCTATCCTCCCTATTCATTTACTTCCTAATTATTTTAACATTTAGATCCCCATGGCTGAGTGAGGAACATGCTCTGATACTACTGTAATATTCCATGCATATTTATCTTGTGATTTTCTTAGTTATCTGACTCACAACTTTCTTCAAACATTTTGTCCACTTAAGATGTTTTGTATTTTTGGTTTATGGATCTAAACAAGCATTTCACATTCACCAATATTTATGGCACAGTTTACCAATTAAATCATAACCTTACTGATGTATTTTATTTAGTAATGAAAATAGTTCATCAAAATGCTAGAAATTCAACATATACATGCATAAACAGTAAATAGGAACAGCATGGGAGGAACCTGGGTAAACTTCATTGGTTTCCCTTGCAAAAGTGTTGGTAAATTTGCTTTTGTGGTTGATGATGTATGCAACAACATTTGCAATGAATACTGATTAGTAAGTGGAAGAGATATGCCTAGAAAATAAATAAATTCATCCCAACTCAGCCCCACAGCAGAGAATGATACCCAGGAAATAAAGAAACTCGACCCTCTTGATCTAGTCGACCTCCTTGCCAAAGATAAATATTTCCTCTAAAATATCTAAGATGTTAATGAAGCCCAAGGAAGAAATATGGATGATCTCTTCTCCAAGCTAGCTAGGGTGTATCGTTGGTGTATCATTGCAACACCAAAACCAATATCAAATTGAAAGGTTTAAAAAAAAACCCTAGTCTCTTTCTCAAGAGCTCTCCAAAACTATTTTGTCAATAAGTAAGCGTAAGAATGATAATAGACTCCTCCTATCCCCTTTTTTATACTTCTAACTTGAGTTTTTCTTTTCTTCGCTTATGAATGTGGAATAATGTCCCCTTGATTATTTTCTGCCCTAGCCCATAGGAACTCAATTAGGCTAGCATAATTATCTCTTAGAGATATTAGGCAGATAGGGACATTACAAATTCCTTTCATATGCACAATCCAACTACTCATTGGATTCCTCCCATTGTGAATGAGTCTGATTTAGAGAGTCTAATTTAGAGTTGAGTTCTATATAGACACAAGCAAAGGAAATTGAATTAAAGACAAAAAAATGACTTTTCACCTCTTCATATATCAGGCACAACACCAAATTTCCCATTCTGAGAATTCCTTTCATCTAGTTGATAACCAACAAAGAATCCCCAAACACCTAAATATTGAACACTTCTCTTTCTATTTATTTTTTGTAAAGAATCTCAAAGGAGAGTTGTGTCCCTAATATCTAACCACATAAATATTTGATACTTTAAAGGAGATCTAATCTTCCAATGTCGAGATATAATACTCTACCTCTTTGACACAAACACGACTCACCTTTAACTTTGTTATATACACCTTCCATTTCTCCTTTTTAAGACGTTCTAATCCCAATTACTCAACACTCTCCCATTCTTGTTGCCATATAGTTGTTTGCTCAATTGAGGTTGTCTAAGCCAAATTAAAAACACCTTCCCAATAACCAATAAAGAGATCTAATCACGAGTAAATAAGAATCTCAACATCCCACCCATGGATTTGATCCAACCTTGATTTTTTCACTATTACCAACCTTCCTTCGAAACTAGTCAGTTCCCTATTAGGGGGGGGCAGGGGACTAAGACTATTGATTTCCAAACTATAGAAGCATTCTGGATGTTCTTATATGGCCTTCAAATTCGATCCTCAACAAAAAGCGGGGCAATGTATTTTTGAAAAATATATAATTCCACAAACCATCCCTAGAGACGAGTCTCCATAATTTCTTAGAAACTAATGGTTTCCCAAAATGATGAATATTTTTAAGTCTCCATCCCCCCATATCTTTAGGTTCGAAAATTTCTTTCCATTTGACCAAGGGAATACCTTCTTTTTCTTAATTCCTAAACCATAAGAATATTAAACTTACCTTCCTATTTAAAAAAGAAAAAATACTTTGGGAATATAAGTCAAGGAATACCAATATATTGAAATGGCATCCATAATTGATTTCACTAAAATTAGCTTGACACCTCTACATAGCTATATATTGCACCATAAATTAAACATGTTTTCAATCTTGGCTATGAGTAGTTCATAATCATGAGTTCCATAATCATCAAGTTTGAAGAAAAAAAGAAAAACCAAGTTCTTGAACCCACTCAAACAATCAACATGTTTATGTGGATAAAGTTGTAGAAGTAAATTGGATCTTCTTCCACTCCATGAAAAGAGACAGATGATTTTTTCATATTCACTTCCTTCCTAGTAGCAATACAATATATGTCAAAAGATTCTTTCAACTTATAGGCTTCCCTCCAAGAACCATCATAGAAGAGTAATACATCATCGAAAAAAACAAATGAGATAGATGAAGAGAGTTTCCTATGAATTTACCTTTCAAAGAACCATATATTCTAACTACTGATAAGGCCCATTGAGACTGTCAATGATAATTAGAAACAACAATGGAGCTAAGGGACATCCTTGCTTAAGCCCTTTTGAAAGTTTAGAAAAATTTGAGCTAGACCCATTGATTAATATTGCAAAAGAGACCGAGGTCAGACACCTCATCTTCCAATTCACTATAGGAACACAAAAACGAAATGGATCAACATCAGTGCAAATATTAACCAATTTTCCCAATCATATGCCTTTGAAAGGTCCAATTTCAAAACCATAGTTCACATCTTCCTTGTCTTGATATAATGCATTCCTTCTTGGGCCACTCTTATTGCATTATGAGCGTAGCTTCCATGGAGGAATCCAAATTACTCATGAGAGATGGCTTAAAAAAATGGCCTTTACCCTAGTGCAATGATTTTGGCTATAATCTTGTGAATATAGTTGCACAAGGAGATAGGTATGAAATCCTGAAACAAGTCAAGATTGTCTCTCTTTGAAATTATGGATAGAATGGTAGAACTGAAAGAACCCTACGCTCTCCATGTACTTCTTCACTCTTCAATAACCCATAACAAATCTTCCTCAATAAGCTCATAAAACACCAAATGAACTCCACTATCCAACCACCGGGTCTTGGAATTTTATCCTTTTGAAAGCTATGAGAATACTTTGCAACTCTTCCTTAGGAATTGATTCCAATAACCTTGCATTTGTTTTCTCATCAATGAAACTTGAGAAAAAATAAGTCAATTTGACAACTTTTGAAATATTTGCTCTTTCATCCTCTTTAAAAATCCCATCAAAGTAAGCCACACCTAAATTAGCTAGATCATTGAAAGGCCTTGATGTAGACCCATATTTTCTTCTCATTTCCTAGATGGTATTGATAGTCTTCATGTGAATAGCAAAATTATGGATTTTTTTGTATTTTCATTGGTCTTAGCAACCACAGGGCTCTACTCTTTAGCCTTCAGATGGCTTCTTTCATTTCTAAAAGTTCCCTTTTGCTTTAGTCCAAAGCCTTAATTTATTCTGTAGAGGCCTCATCTAGATATCCTTCAATATCATTTTTATAGAGATCCAATAATTGAGCTTCAATTGAGATTAATCTCTACTCTTTTTTATTCCTTTTATCATGTGGCCAAGAGGCAATTTTATTTTTCACTACTGTAAGATTAGCAACAAAATGACTAGAAAACTTGTTTAAAGAAGCACCATAATGTTTCCATTCAAAATGAATGGAATTAATAGATTATTCTTCTTCCAACCACTCAAAGTTAAACTTAAAGGGGCTCAAGGGATTTCTCTCCTCCAATGCAAAATGAAGGAAAAATGGAAAATGGTTTGACTCTCAACCTACTTCAACCTAGCATCTGAATCTAGTCTAGCCATTCATTAAGGATTGAGAAACCATGAACTTGCCAAATATATTTTCCACCCTCACATCACCCAATCTTGTATTCCATCAAGTAGGAACAAGTTTGATAAGTTCATCCACCATACTTAACTTCTCCATCTCATTTAGAAAGAAATATGCTAGTGGGTCCACTCTAGCAATATATCCAAAGATATCATCTTTGTTGATAGTAAAGTTTAAATCCCTACTAAAAATAACATTTCCTCTTCTAAATAAATAATCTACTAACAAACCCTCCCAAAACTCTACTTTATTGTCATATGGGCCATAAATGTTGATCACAATAAAGACTTCCCCCAACTCCAAGGAGTGGAGTTCTACATCAATACCTATGGCAAAGATGAAAAATATTATTAGTCTTAAAGAATTCTTCCTCCACCCAAGATTACCAAACATCTTGACCTACCTATAGAATCCATGCTTAAGGAATCTCAATCCTTCATAAACTTGGAAATTTTCACTAAGATCTTAGCCCCTTCCCGCATTGTTTTTTGTGATAGGATAACATTTTTTTTTTGAGATCTAACAACCTTTTTAGGGCTATTTTTTTATAAGGGTTTCCCAAAACCCTAATTCTAAATGATAGAACAATCATGTGCAACCCTTCTCAAGGTCATGGCTTTCTCTATAGGCCCCTTCCAATGTCTTTTATTTCCCTTGAAATTTTTCTTTTCTAGTGTTATTTTGTGCTATAGTGATGTGATATTTTGTCCCTCTATGAGTCCCTACTACTCTTTTATCCCATCCATATATAAAAATCCTAAAATTTCTACTTCTTCCACCTTAGAAACATGATGCTTTTCCCTTGGGAGGTATCGAGGTTGGTTAAGGGCCTTTGAATTTTCTTTATTTAAAAATGACTCCAAGAACATCACATCACTCTTTTTAACAAAATCAAACTCAGGGTTTTCTAAGCCGCTCCCATCCTCTACTAACTCTTCTAAATTTCCCAACACGTGATAAGAAGAACAACTCCTTCGTTTACCCTTAAATACTTGTTTTTTAAATAAAGGAGACATACCCCTATAAATTTCCAAATATGGCTAGAGAGAATTATTAAGGGGTTGAAGATCCTTTGCAGAAATCATGGGGTTTAAGGATGAATTCAAGTATTGGATTCAAAAGGGCCAATTCCCCTAAAGGTGACTCCAACTTTTCCCCATGCTCAATCAACATTTTTTCCTTTGATGGGTCTAGATGTGAAGAGTAACTAGCCCTCTTTTATGGGCTCAAAACCACCTTTATAATGACAAGTGTCTCACCATTAAACACCTTTGAGGGTCCTCCCTCACTTGAAACTTCCCCACCAATTTACACTTCCATAGGAATTTCTCCATCTTTTAGCAAACTTATAGTTGGATCCTTCATAGAACCTTGATTTGTTGGTACTTTCTACCTCCATGCCTTCTTAGAGAATTTTAAGGTGCAATCACTAGCCAAGTGTGCATAGGAATGACAATGAAAGCATCGAAAGGGCACACCAACATAATCAACCACTTCACAAAATTTCCTATTCCAAACCTCAATATTGATATCATATGCGAAACTATCCTTTAATTCTAGTTCAGGAAGGATATAGGTGGTCAAGCATTGTTAGAGCTATGATAGCTATTATTAGCTTCCAAGAAGGTACCCACGCTATTATTGATTGCTCTAAGAACATCCAATGCCTAGAATTCCAAAGGCAAACCAAGACTCTAATTTTTCAATGGTAGAGGGGAATGCCCCCACAAGGACTCTAATTTTTCAATGGTAGATGGGAATGCCCCCAAAAACACCACCTACGGAGCACCTTTACAGAGTCTACTTCTTATCAAAACACAAATACAATCCATCCTTTCACCACAATATAATATTCTAGAATGTAACCTAACAATGGCTTCCAACTATCATTCATCCAATCCGGTAGGATTTTCTTTGACACAACTCTACCATGAAATCTCCCCATTAAATGCTCTATTTTCCATATCTACTCCCTCATGAAGCATTATATGCTTCCCTAAAACACAACAAACCTTCTACTTTTTCCTCCTAACACATTTCTAACCTCTTATTTACCCTTGATTGCACTGATTGTCTCTTTATGTTTGAGACCATTGTTCTCCCATGTTGACCAATTAATTGCCTGTGTATCCTCTTTCCAGGACCTTCCCCTTTACCCAACCCGCTCATCCAAAAAAAATCCAAATTGAAATAGTCCTCATGTTCCTTTCCAAAATGAATTTAGGAAAGAGACATTCTCTAATATCTAATAAACAAACACATACTAACAATCAATATAGTTGGTCAAGGATGATGGAAGAGACCTTTCCTCTTACATACCATTTAAAGCTTACTTGGCATCCAGCAACTTGTGCATAACAAAATTTATTCCTCCTGAGGGTGTCTTTATACCAGCAAAACAGCTGTTCGTGTGAAGTCACTCCGCTCTCACTAAATATCACCCGCACCATCTTCTGTACAACAATTCTCTGGAATCATTACTGAGCAGAAACATTTCTGATCGTCTGCCACCAATATTCTTGTCCCCTTTCACATAGAAACCTGCGACAGAATTGCATGTTCCGCTCCTTCTCTTGTGACCACGCTGTGAGGAAAGGCCGGTGAATTATTATGACGTATATTCACAAGAAGTGTCTATAAAGTTTTATACAGTTATTTTAAATGGTTTGCTTTTCTTTAAATTAAGTTTAAAGTTTAAATTAAGTATGTTTGGTAAATATTCAATTTTTTTATTGGAATCTGGAGAAACAGATCTGGGTGAAATCTTTATTTTGTGTTATTTAAATTGCATTTTTAATATATAATTGGATTCAGCACCCTGAAAAACCATCAAGTTATTCCAATTATACAGAGTTAATGAATTAAATTTGAAGTTTCAACAATATACTAGTAAAAACTAAAAAAAACAAATGTTTGCTCTTGGAAAATAGTAATAATTATTTATTGTACTTGTTTTTGTGATATTTTATTATAATAAGTTTTATCACCCTTTAATATATATAAAAATATATATGGTATTAATAATTAAGGTCACGGCCAAGCCACACCAAATTGGTGTATGAGACCCCCTTGTTTGTGGGACAAGGGACCCTCGCGATTTCACTGATAAAGTCCATTGAGGTATACATGAAAGTTAACCACAAAATTTTCACTAAATTTTAAAGTAATTAAATTATCTACTTATAACTTACTTGTGGATTAATATACCAACTTTTAAAGTAAATAAATTATCTACTACTTCTAGATGAATATATTAAAAATTTTGAAGTAATTATTAGGCCGCAATCGCATTATACAAACTTAGCCACTAAAATATGCAGATCCAATCATTCATCACCAAATTTCGAGCAAAATCAAACTGAAAAAGTTACCAAAACAAGCAAAAGATAAAACATAAGAAGATAATAATTAACAGTATTCTAAACATTCTATTTTTGACTGTTTTTCGGCAACTTTTTCCCTTACTTCTGAATGAATAATTAATTTCTTAATTTGGATGGATGGATATAAAGGGTCCCACCGTCCCACTAGTTAAAAAGCTCCTAAAAGTTGCAGGTACCTGACGGAGTTGAATGTAGTTGACGGACAGAAATTATAGCAGAAAGTGTACCCAGCGGATCACAGAGATACGAACGGATCTCGATGTAGAATTGAATTTCTCGGTACTTGCGGGAAAGTTGAGAGGATATCTTATCTTTTTCATTTGTTTTGGAAAAAATAGTTTGAATGAATCGAGAGAGTGTCGGCCAAACTTTAATCCCGTGAGTTGTCGTAGCTGGAAGACCCGTCACCCCATGTGAAGAGCATATACTTATCCCTCAGTGGTTGACTTTGTTATCCACCGGCCTTTCACGTGTGTCTTATCTTTGCCACGTGTTAATGTAATATATTCTACGTGATGGTTGGTGTAACTTTATCCGTATGATTAATCGAGGGCTGGGTGGGGTCCTGTCCTCATCACATGGTCCTGTCCTCATCACATAATGATATCCATTCCCTATCAGTCGCAAAGAATGTGCACTCTCCTATCAGTCGCAAAGAATGGGGTCTTTGAACTCTAAGTTTCACCAACTTAAAATCGAAAACACAAAACAA
>ML802681.1:132216-144343 GCA_009831015.1 Picea engelmannii | reverse complement strand
TGAGACCCGATATTATAGGTAATTTGCATCGATAAGTATATTATATTTTTGTGTGAGACCAATCTCTTTAAGGGGAAAATGGTGTTGCATGACCTTCAATATCCATCGGATGACTATGCTTGCATTATCGATCATCCATCCGTCCAATCTAACTTGTATAGATTGCCATTCATATCCCTCTAAGGGCTCTTCCATGAAAAAATATTCCAATATCTTTGAAGACAATGCTCAATCTTTGTGACGTGCTAATGGGCTTGGTTGATGACCTTGTGATCAAGTCGCTCTCCCAAGGATTGTATAATGGATATGTTTGCACGACATTGGAAACGACAATTGTCATTTGACCACAAGATTTGGTTGCCTTGGTCTAGGAAGCTCTTTAACCAAAGCCTTAGCATGTTGTTCAAATCCACTTCAATTCAAAAACAAGGGTTTCGAGCTCACCCTCAATGGTTGTCGTCCATCGTATACGTTGTAGTCCATCTCCACCACCAATTGTTTTTTTTATTTTGGTTGTTTGGGTACTTACTTTGGTTGGGTTTCGTCTTATGAAAATAAAAAAGGAATGTTAAAAACTATTTGTGGATTCTCCTCGTTGTTATTCAATGCTTACTTGAGTTGTATGATACTCCCATATAATACTCCATTGTGTTGGAGAAGGGAATGACATCTCATTCTTCTTTAAATTATTCATCCTCTTTTTCACTAATGATAGTTAAAGAGAAGGTACACATGTTGTGAGTTTAGCTATAGAGCGAGTGCAATTCTAGATACCATGCACACCTTTATTATTGTTCTTTGTACAACTTTGGTTTTTAAATTGTTCCCTAATCAATAATAGACTATGAAGTGGTACAAGATGCTCTTCTCATAGGATCTGTATTAAATTTTCATAATTATTATTATTCTTTGCACAACTTTGGTTTTTAAATTGTTCCCTAATCAATAATATAAATTTTCATAATTATTATTATTCTTTGCACAAATTTGGTTTTTAAATTGTTCCCTAATCAATAATAGACTATAAAGTGGTACAAGATGCTCTTCTCATGGGATCTGTATTAAATTTTCATAGTGTTAGATACGATTTCATCATATTTTTTTATGTATATCATGCAAGTTATATTATCTAAGCACAACAAAATGTAGTGAAAAAATACATAGATAGTTTCAATTAAAGGTGGACAAAATTGAATGGATGAAGGAAAACAAATCCATTGTAGAGGAAATTTGTGCTAACTTGATGGAGAAAAATTCTCCGCAACAACATACCAAGGATTGGGAAATAGGTTTTAACATTGAATAATGTTAACTTGGTTGAACTATAATAAGTGTACCTGTGATCGACCATCACCAATCAACAAAAGTTAAATGCTTGAATCTTAAAACCAGAGGAACAATTTAAACATGAATCTTAGAACTAGATGAACAATTTAGCCAACTTTAACTTGCGAAATAAACCTTAAACACATATTTAAAATAGTACAATAAATCCTTTTGGTTACACAAGCTAAAAACATTGTTGGATAATAATGATATAAGTTATTGATCTAACACGAATCAAATTTGATTTAACATGGATTGGATTCAATACTTGTAACAACATTTCCCTCTACAAGAAGTGCACAATTATGTTGATCTTAACATATAACCTATGTTATATGTATTAACATATAACATATGTATATATATGTATATAGCATATGTTATATATATTACATATAATATATTAATACATATAACATATTTCTTGGTTATGTTTATCAAAAAGGTTAAGTCTACCATTTAAGTTAGAATGAAGGAATTTAAAAACTCTGTATGAAAGAAAATGAAAAATGACAATCTTCATGTGTATTCATTGTCAATGACTCTCTCTCTATATATGCTTGGATTGCATTTAAAAATGAGAAAATTAAAAAATTGGAAGATTCATAGATTTAGTTGGACTTAAAATAGCAATTATCGTCTTTGTGATTTTAAAAAGAAATTGTGAGATAGCCTATTTTCCTCCATATGTTATTGGATAACTTGTTTCTTTGGTTTTAGCTTTGGAAAACTAATTTGGTGATTTAAGATACATAAATAAAAACACACTTATTTTTCCAAATCCACATTATTATCTATTTTCTCAACCAAGTTTTTGAATATGGCACACATATTTATTGCCAAAAATTGCACACAATAATAAAGTCTTTGAGTATGGCACACATTTATTGCCAAAAACTGTATACATTAATAAAGTCATGGTTTAAATGATGGGCCCACATCTATGCAAAACCTACGAAACCCAAAACCTAAATCAGTCATAGCATGCTTATACTAGAAATTACATTACACATCAATAACCTAAAACCTTAACCAGTCATAACATATACAAATTACAGATTAGATAATAGATCATAGTTAGCATAGTGAATATAACATTTATGTTAGATAATAGTTCTATTAATAACATGACAGATCTGATAACCTAAATCTGGGTATACTGGAAATTACTTTACAAATCATAGTTGAAGGAAACGATTCCATAAATTTTATTCAGAATGATCATACCTCATCTTGCTTGATGCTTTGTTTCATTAGCCTTTTTCTCCAATCCAATATCTTAGAAACAATGATGGTTCTCTCACTTAAGCTCCAAATGCATCCAATCTGTGGGCAATCCAAACACTGATCATTTTCTAGAGCTTGTGTTGCAGGTATATGATCAGAGAAAAAGGACCATAATATGAAACGCCAAAAAATAAATAAATAAGTTTAAATTGAACGTCCAAACTTGGCATAAGACCATGCCATGGTTCACACCCCTTAAAAACCTACCCCCAATATGATACGTTCAGTCACACCCCTTAAAAACCTACCTCCAATATGATATGTGAAATTTGTGCTAATGAGGTGGTTCACACCCCTTAAGAATCAACACCTATCTCAATATAATATGTGCAATTTGTGGTAATGAGGTTGAGGTAGTGGGTACTAATTATTTAAACTTGGTAAAAAGGTTAAGGTAGTTTGTTCTAAAAGTTTGTATATACATTAATCCTTCTTAATTATATAAACTTAACAATTATAATCATGTAAACTTGACAATCATATGAAAAAAATAAACAGGTTAATGCGAGTATTCATAAATGTCAGGAAATTATAAAAAATAAATCTTGTTAGTTGATTTTGGAAGGAAAATAAAAAATATGTCAACATCTTCAATTGCTAATGATAAGATTAAGATTTAAAATTAAAAAATCATTAATTGTACCTATTTTCAATATATAATTATTAAAATAATTTAAATTTTTCAAATTAATATTATTCTTACATATTAAATTTAAATTTAAGTTTTACCAATGCCCTATTTTAATTAAACAAACATTTTTAAACAAACATTTGAAAAAAAAATTAAAATGTTTCTTTTTCCCATAAAATTCAAGTCACAATCCTATCACCTGTTGTTTGCTAAGGAATTGAAATATGGGCAGTTAGACCTATATTTTTGGAAATTTGAGTTTTGTTAAAGAATTGAAATATTGGCAGTTCGACCTATATTCTTGGAAATTCGAGTTTCATTGGACGTAACCTTTTAAATTTTCCAAGGACTTTATTATAAAAGTACCATACATACCATTTAAAGCTTACATGCCATTCCTCAACAGATAGAAGTTAAGAAAGGAATTTGCCAATCGCTGAATAAAAGATAATTTCTGAGTTTTCTGAAAATGTGTAAAGTCATTCCACTCCGACTGAACATGACCCTCACCATCTTTTGTACTGTAGATCTCTCCATATGTTTTAACAAAAATATAACAACTCTCTGCAATCATGACTGATCAACTGCCACCAATATTCCTGTAGCTTTTGACAGAAAACTGCGGCATATTTTGCTCCACTATGGGTGCCCAAAGTGCAGTGAAAGGCAGGTGAATCATTCTGAATTATGTTCATGGAGCCTACACGCTTAATAAATAAGGCTAATTTGGATAAATATAGCGGGACCCACTAATTAAACAGCTCCTCAAACTCTACAAGTTGCAGCCTGCAGGTCACAGAGGGACGGAACAGAGAAGATTACGACGAGAGAATAACATACATGGGAACGGATATCGACGTGAAACTGAATTTCCCGGACATGCCAGAAAGGGCAGAGGATATCTTATCGTCGTTCTTTTTCTCTGGGAGAGTTCCTTTGGTTGGGTAGGGTCGGTTGTTGTTTTGTCTTTATCACATAACCATATATTAATAATATGGTGGTTCTGACTAGTTGCTTTTGAGTTGGTCCCATTGTTAGTTTTGGTTATGTGGATTTTTTTCACTGGGTTTTCAGTATGATGATAAGAAATGATAAAAAAAAATTCTTTCAAATTTTATGCTAAATGTTTATGCTAGATGATAACATCTAGCATTCTAGTTGTCTTATGTACAAATTTATTGCATTTGGGTAATTTTTTTATGATTTTAGTATTAGTTTTTACTAATCTAATCTATTGATTTTAGTATTAGTTTTTACTAATCTAATCTATGTGTAAAGATTTATTTATATAATATGGTTAGATTTATGTGTTAAGATTTATTGTTATGGTATTATTTTATAGATATGATTTTAGTATTAATTTTGATTAATCTAATTTATATGTTAAGATTTATTTATATAATATGGTTAAATTTATGTGTTAAGATTTATTGTTCAAAAGTAAAAGTTGATTTGAGAGATAAAATCAATCCATAATAATAATTGTTACATCTTTTTTATCTTCTTTTCAATATGAGCACTCCACCACCTATTCCAAAAACTCACCCTAACAAGGGGAGCCCCCCCAAAATCACCCTAGAGATCCTTTACTATTATATGGAATTAGTAGAAAAAAAGAAGAAGAGAGAGATGCCAATATCCAAATAGAGTTAGAAACATTAGAAAAAATGAGTAGAGAAGTAAAACTCAAAATAGAGCTAGAGGCAATGATTGATAAAAAAATTAAAGATACCATTCAAAATCAAATAGAGGATAGATTCTTAGGGTCCAAGAGTGAATTGCAGACAATGAATGATAGAATTCAAGAAATGGAAAAACATAAACAATCAACCCAAGAAAGAGGGGTTGAAGAAAATCACAACTTGAGAGATAGGATTAAAGAGCTAGAAGAAAATCTAACCAACAATTTGACCCTCAGTAATATAGAAAACAAATTGGATATCAAACCCATGAAAGAGGCAATGAATAAGCTAATCGAATTGGACCATGAGTGTAACAAAAGAGCCTTGAACCTCATAATTTTTGGTATAAAAGAACAATAAGAGGAGGATACATAGCAATAGTAAAAGAAGAATTAAAAAATAAATCACAAATTGATACAACTTACCTCATAGAAGCAAAGAGGCTAGGAAAAATAATTGATCACAAAGATAGGCTGATCCGTGTCAAAGTAAGTTGTAATGACCATAAATATAGCATACTTAGTAAATCTCCGAGCTTAAAAGGGTCGGGAATATTTATAAATGAATACCTCATTCCCAAAGACCAAGATGAATTAAGGAAGGA
Source organism: Picea engelmannii (assembly GCA_009831015.1). NCBI lineage: Eukaryota > Viridiplantae > Streptophyta > Pinopsida > Pinales > Pinaceae > Picea > Picea engelmannii. The sequence continues at coordinate 138,813 of ML802681.1, read as the reverse complement.
ATTTTAAAAGGTAAAAGAAGCCAAGAAAGAAGGAAAATGGGAAATAATTAGAAATCAAAAAGCTATTGTTAGGGATAGAGACTAGAAGGATAATAATAAATTGGAATTTGGGACACTTGGGATCCTTTTTTGGATTTGTCGTGGATTTCCATGGCACAAAGGTCCTATGATAAGTTGGATCCGGAGTGGTATTGATATTATCTGTCTAGCCGAAACTTGGGATCATGAGGAGTCTAAGGTCCCTAACATGGAAGGATTTGTCTTATGGTCATCATGGAACAAAAAATCCCATCGTAGAGGGATATGAGACATAGCTTGTTATATTAGAACAACATTTCTCCTCACATTCAACTTCATAAGATTGACCCTCTTAATCAATACATTTGGATAGAAATTTCAGACACCAATGCTAAGAAGATGTATATAGCAATTTGTTATTTTTCACCTATTAATTCTACTTTTTATAAGAAAAATAATGTAGATAAAAATTGTCCCTATAATAATTTAGAACGAGATATTTATAATTTGAAAAATGAAGGTAATATCCTCCTGCTAGGAGACTTTAATGCTAGGACTGCAACTAAACAAGCTACTCTTTTAAGTGATGAATCCAACCATAATCCTTTATGGCTAGATGATGACCTTGTTTTATCTAATAGCTACAAAAGAAGCCCTCAAAACCTAATTGAGAATTTGTTTGGTACTGAGTTGGTCAAGATCTGCAGCTCTCAAGACCTAATAATTTGCAATGGAGTAATGAAGTGGCCAAAATCCAACCAGATGACCTGTATTCATGGGATAGGTAGTAGTGTTGTAGATTATGTGATATCGGATATCCCTATTTCCAACCAAATAACAACTTTTGACCTTTTAAATGACCATGAGCCTGAGTTTGATCAAAAACCTTTAACCCTAACTCTAAAATTTTCCATGCATAGGAGCACCATTGAAGAGAATTATGATAATCAAAGGAATTTGCGTTTTGACAAAAGTAAAGTTGACATTTTCTTAAATGATTTAAATAGTAAATTAAAACTCCTAACTTATAAGGACAACATTGAATAAATCTATCATAATTTTACAACTACCCTTTCCACTTCCATTAACAAGTTCTCTTTCAATGTGTCCCATAAAAAGAATAATAGAACAACCAACCCTTGGTATGATAAAGAATGTAAAATTGCTAGGAAAGCCATTAGGGATGCATCTAATGAGCCCTTAAAACTCGATAAGATCAATACGTACAAAGCCCTAATTAAAAGGAAAAAAATATACTATATCAATAAAAGGCAAGATCAACTTTCACAACTATACAAGTTGGATCCTAAGAAATTCTGGAGCCAAATTCTAAAACGCAATACTAAAGAAAATAATAGGATTCCCTTAACGGACTGGAATTCCTACCTTAAAAGTCTTTACGAGTTCCCTAATGCCATGGACACCATTCCTATTGTCCCTACAAAGGAATATTTTTTTTCTTTAGATGACATAGAGTTCGGGGTTAAGCGAATGGGAAAGCTAAGGACATTGAAGACTACCAAGCTGAAATTTTTAAAATCGGAGGGCCAATCCTTATCCCTCACATTCACAAGTTCTTCAATTTAGGAGTCAAGTAGGGCTTCCCTAAACCCTGGACACAAAGCCTCATTGTTCCTATTTTAAAAAATGGGGATAAAAACATTCCCTCTAATTATAGGACCATTATGATTAGCCCGATTTTAGCCAAGCTTTATGGAATTATTTTGTAAAAGAAGATTAGCATTTGGCTAGAAAGTCACGATAAAAGAGCTAAAGGTTAGGCCGAGTTTAGGAGATATCATTCAACTGTGGACCATCATGTTACCTTTAGGATCATTGCAGAGGAGTTATGCAATACTAAAACCAATCTTTTTTGTTGTTCTTTTGACTTTAGAAAATCTTTTGACATGGTTCCTAGGAAAAACCTTTGGAATAGGTTGGAGGAGATAAAAGTGCCTCTTGAGTTGAGGGCTACTACAATAAGGATGTATGAGAATGTTATTTCTAAGTTTAAAAACACTGAGGGTTGGTCAAAAGAGATTAACTATAATATTAGAGTCAAACAAGGTTGTCCCTTGTCCCCTACCCTTTTTGGCATATACATTGATAAATTAGAAGAATGCTTTGAAAAAGCAGGTTGTGTCGGCTGTACTCTCACTGGTATAGTCATCAATCTTCTTCTTAATGCCGATGATATCATTCTTATGGAAAGGAGTCCCCATGATCTTGAAAACCAACTAAGAATCCTCAAGGACTTTTTCTCCAATATGGGTATGACTGTTAATACTGATAAGACTAAGGTCATGATTATTAAATCCAATAAGATCCCTTATGATACCTTGGTATATGACAACAACAACTTGGAGGAAGTGACTTCATACAAATATCTTGGAATTGATATTCACCACAAGCTTAATTGGAATTATAACATTGAGAAAAGGATTATTGGGGGATGGAAAACTTATTATGGGGTTGAAAACAATTGTAAATCAGCTGAACTTTGGAGTTGGGATAAGAAGAAACTCCTCTTTGAGACTCTTGTTACGCCTATTATTCTTTATGGATGTGAAGTCTGGGGCTGTAGTATCTCTCGTGAATCTTGGAGAAAGATAGAGAAAATACAAAAGAAGTTTATAACCTATAATCTCAAAATTAAAGGAAATATGCCATATCCCATCCTCCTCATAGAAACAAGCCTCTCCCCCATTGAGAGCATGGCTATGACTAGATACCTAATATAAGAACAAGTTAAACAACATGGAAGACAAGAGGCTACCTAAAATTGCTTCCAAATCAAGTCATAACCATCATCGACTCAAGCGAGGATGGCATAAAGACTCCTGGTCTTGGCTAAACTATTGGGGAATCATGGAAGAAACCATTTTGCAGAATAAAGATACTATTAAAAAAAATGTCAAATCAAAATTTAAGGAAAAAATGTGGTGTGATAAAGAGTTAGAGGAAAAAATAAAATTAAGGTATTATAAATATGTAATAAACCCTAATCTAGAAGATCAAAATTATGTATCTGTTTTTCCAGGTATAAAGAAAAAAATAAGCATTGCTAAGATAAGAACAAATTCTCATGAGCTCCATAGTGAAACTGAGCATTGGTCAATTGCTAAAACGCCATGGGATGAAAGAGTGTGTCACGTTTGTGACACTAAGAAGGTTGAAGATGAAAAACACTTTCTCTTAGATTGTCCAGCCTATACCCATATTAAATCTCATTTTCAAAATATTGATCACACTACCAACCTTCCTAACCTCTTAACTCAACAAAAGTATGGTGATCTTTGAAAGCTTTTCTTAATGCTTTTCGAGCAGAGAAACAAAATTTTAAAGAATCACAAGTAATCACTTACCCTCTTAAGGTCCTTAGTGGACATTAATCATCATCATCATGTGTAAATATTTATTTATATAATATGGTTAGATTTATGTGTTAAGATTTATGGTTATGGTATTATTCTTGTTGGATGTATTTAAAGGAAAATGGAAAATAATAACATGTTATAAATCAAAAATAATTTTATATTCTATAATTATTTATAAATAAATAGTTAATTAAAAAAACCATTTATTTATTTATTTACTTATTATTTATTTTAATAATATTATTATTAATTTTACTTAAAAAAAATAACAAATAATTTAGTATATTTTAAATAATAAAAATTAAAAAATATAATATGCTATAGTTAAAACAACAACAAAACACCAAAAAAATAATTACTAAACATGAACTAAAAAAAATAAAAAAATAATTACTAAACATGAACTAAAAAAAAAAAAACTATCATATCATATGTTTTATCATACATATATTTTAAATAATAAAAAATATAATATACAATAGTTAAAAAACACCAAAAAAATCATTACTAAATATGAACTAAAATAAATCAATTATCATATCGTATATATATGTATTGAATCTTTATCCATTTTCAATATTTTAAATAGAAAAAATATGAAAAAAATATACATAAATATTTTTGAAAATAAATAAATTAAACTACTTTTAAAATAAAATTTATTTATAATTAATTGATAATATTTTATTTACAGTTCATTAAATAAGGTAAGATTTTTAAATAAAAACAATATTATTATTTTTTTTGTTTGTTAGTTTGTTTGTGGTTAAGAAACTGCTATTCAAAAGTATCTAAGCTTTCAAAACCATCATCATCCACCATACCAACCCTAATTAACATTTTTCATTCTTACCACACACCTTTCCAACTTCAAAAATTAATTTTTATATACATTAAAAAAATATCTTAATATTAAGATGAATTCTTATTAATTATATAAATTTTTATAAACTAAGGTGATAATAGTATATAAATTTCAAGTTATAACAATAATTAATGTTAGTATATAATTTGTCCCTGAGGTGTAGGACAGTCGGTGATAGCGTGTGTTGTTAAACCACTCCGTGTTGAAAATTCACCGGTTCGAAACCCGCGGCGACAAAAAATCCAACCATGTTAAGGGTTGGTGTGGCTCAGGCCGGGTGCGATCCCTGGGTGATTTTGATGGCTTAGATGCCCCTGAGTCGTGGTTTCTCAAGCCAAAGGTTAATCCCGCTGTTGGCAGTTTCTCAAGCCAAAGGTTAATCCCGTTGCCAAGAAGGTCCGGAAAAATTAACAAAAAAAAAAAAAAATTGATATATAATTTCAAGTTTTAACAATAATTAATGTTAGGTTTTTTAGTTTATATGAAAATTTTTTTTTATTAGTTATATAATTTTTTATAAACCAAAATGATAATAGTAGTTTTTTTTAATTCAAAGGAATTGTAATTTGTGGGATAAAAGGCTATGTCAAATATATGGAAGTGGGGAAGAAGAAACTAAACAACATTTTTTCTTACATTGTGAAATATATTTCACTTTAATTTGCATAGCAAAGATGGGAAGTTTTAGAGAATCTAGTAAAAATTGGTGCAAAGAAGTTGACAAAAAAAAATGATGCAAGAACATATGTGTGAGATTATAGATACAAAGACAATTCCTTGATGTGAAGTGAAGGTGATCAAAAGTAGTTGCAACAATCCCTTCCTTGATGCAAAGTAAAGGGAATCAAACTAATTGAGTAAACCAAGTTTATGATTTAGGTCATCCCATTACATTACTAATTTTAGTTATACTAATTTTAGTTATCATGATTTCTTTCTTTAATTTTTTGGAAAATGATTTTTTTTCTTCCAATAAAACCATTCAAATTCATGATTTAAGTCATGCCATTTACCACTAATTTTATTATTATAATCCATTTCTTTAATCTCATGAAAAATGATTAAATTGCAAACTTTATTGTCACCTAAAGATTTTCAATCCCTTAAATGGCATAGTAAAATATGTTGGTTGGGATTGGGCATTAGTAAATGATGGAATGATGATAATTATACATATGTCTAATGATTCTTCAATGGCTTAGATCATTATATTTCATATCTAAAAGGTAATATTATTTTACTATGAAATTTCAATGCAAGGAATACAAATAATATTTAAGCCATCATATTAAGTAATATATTTAAGCCAACCATGTATGGTTAGACAAGGATACGATTTATTTCTAGAATTTCTCAAGATTTAATAGAAAACTTATTTGGCAGAGAGATGGTTAAAATATGTCACTCTAATTCAATTTAATAATTTGAAATGATTTAAAACAATGGTTAAATTTCAACTCTATGACTTGCATCCATAAACATAGTAATGGTGTAATTGATTATGTTATTTTTTCCATCTCATTATTTAATCAAATTGCTAGTTAGATTTGTATTTTAAAAACTTAAGAGGCTTGTATTTTAAAAGCTTAGGAGGCTCATTATAATCATAGAATCTTTGTCTTAACTATAAAAATATTTAATCAAATTGCTAGTTAGATTTGTATTTTAAAAACTTAAGAGGCTTGTATTTTAAAAGCTTAGGAGGCTCATTATAATCATAGAATCTTTGTCTTAACTATAAAAATAGACAAGTACATAAGAAACCTAATGAAGTTGATCCTAATTTCAAAAATCATTTATTTTTTTTAGAGTTCAAAATTGACCTTTTGTAAAGGATTTAGAAAAGGATTTTGACATCTTTATAATAATAACAATATTAATGATTGTGTCATAAATTCATAATGAAGCTTTCAACTTGTATAAACAAGTATACTCTTAGTACAATTTTCAACCAGAAAAACATATTGAATAAACCTTGGCATGATAAAGATTGCTAGGAAACATATTATATAAACTTTGATAAATTGTCAAAAACTATAAAAATAAAAGAGTAAAAAAAATATTTTTAAAAGAAAGAAACACCATTACATAAACAAAAATAAGGTCCAAGACTTTCTAAACATAAATATTTTTTCGGGGAGAAATATCTGAACAAGAAGAATGATATTTGTACCTTAAAAATATTTATGAATTTTTTAATATTTCGCGTGACTATAAAACCCTTCTTAAGATTGAAAACATTTTCACTATTGAAGATATTGAGTCTATAATTAAATTCCTTGAAAAGGGAACACTAAATATATTGATGATTATCAAGATGGAATCTTGAATATTATT